>PVKU01001307.1:230369-317851 GCA_004027475.1 Anoura caudifer
TGCACCCCAATGTTCATAGCAGCACAATTTACAATAGCCAAGTGTTGGAAGCAACCTAGGTGCCCATCAATAAATGAATGGATCAAGAAACTATGGTACATTTACACAATGGAATTCTATGCAGCAGAAAGAAAGAAGGAGCTCCTACCCTTCGCGACAGCATGGATGGAACTGGAGAGCATTATGCTAAGCGAAATAAACCAGGAGGTGAGAGACAAATACCATATGATCTCACCTTTAACAGGAACCTAATAAAAAAAAAACAAACAAACAAGCATAATATAACCAAAGACACTGAAATTGAGAACAAGAGAGGAGAGGGATAGGAATATCCAGGGAAAAGGGGAAGGGATTAGAGCAACAAGTATGAAAGACATATGGACAAAAGCTAGGGGCGGGGTGGAAATGGGAGGGAGCTGGGGAGGGCTGGGGCGGAGGGACGGGATGGGAGTAGAAAACAGAAAACTGTATAAGAACAACAATTAAAATAAAATTTAATAAAAAAATAAAGTTGTTGGGTTGACATAATCAGATTTCCTTTGTTAAGAAAATTAATTCTAGTTTAGAGGACTAACTAAAGTAGAGAGAAACCCATGAAAGAGAAAACATTTCCACCATCACAGAACTTTCTATTAGACAACACTGGTTTAGAGAGTTTTTAAACACTTGAATTGAGTAATTAAGAAAATGACATGTCATTTCGTATCCATGAGGTAGGGGAGAAAGGAGAAAAGTTTGAGAACACCAGGTATTGTTGAAGATGTAGGAAGTCTGTATCTGACATACTGTTCATAAGAGAGCAGATCAGTTATAATCATTTTGAAGAACAATTTGGCAATATCTAGTAAAATGGAGATATGTAACCCTACAGCCCAACAATTTAATTTCTAGAGACAAAAGTAAGAGAAACACTCTCATGAACAAACATGAGAACACTACAAGGACATTATTATATTATTTTTATTTAATAGAAAGAAGGCCCTTTAAATGTCTATGTGTGAGGATAAAAATATTCTGGAATATTTATTTAAGGGAATACTACACAGCAGTTAAAATAAATATCTACATGTGTGAAATGGGTATATATCAAAACTTTATTGTTGAATGAAAATATCTATATTGTTAACAATATACAGGATCTATTATGTTCATTAATGCTCTGTCATAGAGTTTCTCTGCAGTTAAGATTAAGTATGCCTCCATATTGCCACCAATTGCTCTAAAAATCTAACCTGGTTATGTTAACCCTTGCCCTTCCTTAAATGGGATAAAAGTTCTCTGACTGAAAATGTTGCCATTTTCTACAATTGAACAATCTGCATCCAGTTTAGCCCTGTGTTCACAGCTCAGCACTTACGTGTAGAGTTTGAAGGTGGGTCAGAAAAGTCATAAAGACAATTCAAAGTGAGAGAATGTTATATATTAAGGGAAGTCGGCATTGTTAGTCTGGAAAACAATATAAACCTGAGGTATTTAATGATGGTTTTAGGGCTTCTGTGTTCTCCCTTTGATGTATAGGGTCTGTCTGGTTTAGCTTTAAAGATCTAAATCTAACTTTCTCCCAAAGGGTGTGAAATTATTTGGGGGTATTCCCTCCTCCCTCCTCCCTCCTCTTTTCTTTTTTTCCTTTTATTTTTTGTCTTCTCAGAAAATTTTATACATTTTAAGTGCATCTGATCAAGTGTTTGCACAGCTTCATTAAAAAAGCTGGGTCAGTTGAATTCACCATACCTGAATGTGGTAGTTACTAGTCTGCACTAGGTTCTAGAGCCATTCTGCTGAGTATCACACCCCTATACTAAAAAAATCTTAGCCTGGGATCTGGAAACAGGCCTGGAATGCAATGTAAAAGCACTCAGGGTTATGTGGGCACCTATCTTATCAAGACAAAGATAGCTAGATTAATTCTAAATTAATTTTTACCTTGGCCTCCCTGACTTTAAGGTTGGATGTAGACTCTCAGCAACTCTCAGCATCAGGAGGTAACAAAAACTCACTAACAAACATGAATCTGAACAATATCTTAAGCATACCTGTCTTGTAAATTACTATCTCCTCATTTCACATGTAAATCACAGTGATTTTATTTATTTTGTTAACAGCCTCTAGATTTTACAAATTGCTTTTTGGAGCATCTCTTTCTGAAAATAAAGATACTCAGTGTTTTAAAAAAACACCTCATAGTCCAGTTGAACATAGATACACTAGTTATCATAAACCTGCAAGATCAATGCCAAAATAGACTATTTAAGCTACTTTAACTATTCTATGCAAAAGAGCCTTTATAAAGTTGTGGAGAATAATAGTTGTAAAGGAATCTTACTCTCTATGGCGACCACCCAGGTGGTGCCAGAAGTTGAAAGTGGCCCTCCTCCTCTCGCCCCGCCATCAGATTAGCTCAGAACGGATTGGCTTTTCGGGACCGCTGAGAGGAATGGCAAAGCCGGCCAAATCTTCCAGGCAGAAGTACTAGTTCCGATCCGAGGAATAGAGCCTGTCGTTAAGGGCTGTCCAAAAGGGAGGGAGAAAAAAAAGGAAGGAAATATGGTTTAAGCTTCAAGGGGACACTCATTTTCTCTAGGAGAGGGAGTCAGGCACCAAGGATCCGCGTTCATCGCTAAGGTTTCACTTGAGGTGAAAACGAGGACCCTCCGGCCGACCCGCGGTTGCGAGGCCATTGGCGGGTCTGCCTGGGCTCCCGGGGCTTCGTCCCGGGCGGGTCCGTGATCCGCTCTCGGACCCGCCGCGGAGCTTGGCTCCTGGAGCCCGTCCGCCCAGCCACGCGAGAGACCTCCAAGGCGCACACTCTCCCCGGTCCCGGCCTCCCCGCTGGTGCGCGCTCCCGGCTGGCTGCCCCAGGCCTCCATGTCTGCTTCCGGGCCAGACGGGACCCATGGAGGCGGGCCTCCAGCAGCCAAGTCTCCTTTGAAGTCTGGGCAGGGCAACTGGAAGGGAGATGGAGGACCATGGAGGGACAGGGAGGAGTGGGGGTTCCGCCTGCTTCCCGCAATCTGCCCGCGCGATGGGCCTACGTAGGGCACGGACTGATGCCTAAGGTAGAATGCGAAACGAGTGTGCACACGTTAGAGATGGACAAATGCAGTGCGTATGAGAGGCCTGAGGGTGTGTAATAAGAAACTCGGGTGAATGTGTGAGAGGAGGCAGGGATGAGTGAGTGTGTGTGAGGGAGGAGGCAGGGGTGAGTGTGTGTGAAAGGGGGTTGGGGTGTGCGCATGCTGCAGTTAGGTGTGTGGAAGAGTGTTCTGTGAAAGATCCCTGGGTGCGCGCGAACGCGTGGTGAGGCACTCAGGACCCCGCGCCCCGGGTATGGAGAGGTCGGGGCTGGGGCCAGGGCCCGAGCCGGGTCCGGGTCCGGGTGGACACCTGTCTGGGGAACCGGGCCAAAACCCAGCGAGAAGGAAGCTAAGAAGCCTCAAGTACCATGTCACTAGGCACCTTGGCTGGTTGAGTGCCTGCCCAAGCGGCCTCCAGCAGGTCGGTAAAAGGGAGACTCCGGGCACAAATGAGGTTCTGTTTAACCTTGGAGCGCAGCGAGAGCTATTAACTTGTCACTGACATCCGCCCGTTCTTAAAAGAAAAAGTTCCGCGAGACGCCGGACCCCCAAGAAGGGAGCACTTGAAGTTAAATTTACTGAGCCTCCGCCCCGCCCAGCCCCAGCCAGGCCTTCTGGCCCCGCCCCCAGGCTGCGCGGTGTAGGCTTGCGAGCCAATGGGAAGCTCGCAACCTCTAGGTCTACAGCAAATCACTGCAGGAAGTGTTAGGCGCACCGCAGCCACAGACAAGATTGATTGCTTTTCTCTCCACAGCAAACCCACTGGGGAACTGGAGTGGACCCCGGCAGGGTTCTTCTACCTCTGCCCTCGGGCGGAAAGCTAGGAGAAGGCTAGGGCTGATGGCCCCGGGGCTCGAGAAGTTGGCTACTTACTACTCTCTTCTTCCAGTCTCGCCGACACGGATAATAACTCTCCCAGTTTGAGGCCCAGAGGCTCATTAACTAAAGAGTACACAATAAAGGCTCTCCTGGAGAGGAAGGCAGTCTTCTCCCCCAAATCCCAAATTATTTCCGATGGGGTCATCGCATAAATCTGCAGGTCACATCTGTTCAAAGGGGCCTATTAAAATATTTGCCGACACGGGGGGAGTGAGAGTTACATCTGAGTGTGTGTGTGTGTGTGTGTGTGTGTGTGTGTGTGTGTGTAATGTTGAAGGGGGTACCCCACTTCACCCACCAAAATGTACACAACGACAAGAGGTGAAGGGGTGTTAAAACCCAGTTCTCACCCAGTCTTATGTTTGAATGTTCTCCGCGTTCAAGGTAGAACCTTGGGCTGCAAGGGAGTTTGGAATTCCTAAGATTTAGTGATTAAGAACAGCTTTGAACAGGGTTAAGAACAGGAAGTGATGCACACAAAATTTTGAGCACGAAAAAAAGATGGAGCCATTGAAGGGAAGGAGTTAAAACTGATAATAGAGGACATTTACAGAAATGTGATCCTCATTCTTCAGGGTCAATAGGCATTCCTAGGGACCTCTACTCTATATTGCTCAGTCACAGCTCAAATCTATGTCCTAGGGAGCTGCAAGTAACAGCGTTTGGTTTGTTACATCATACTGAGAGAGCCCAACAAGGTACCACTGGCAAAAAGGTCTGTGGTAGTGGAAAGGTCCCTTCTTTTAGGTCTTTCTTTTTTAATTCCAAATTTGAACTAAAGATTGTTCAAATTTCCTCTTCCCTGTCATCCATCTATCTCTAAGTGAAATGGGACCACTGACTATACAACAGAAAATATTTTTCTCCTTTTGACTTGGGAGCAGTATATACTTCTCAATATTTTATTTTACAGGGAACTTAAAGCTGATTTCCTTTCTCTGCTCCTAAATGCAGTTGCTCCTCTTGGTGTTTGTTTCAGAACATCTTTATTTAATGAGAAGTGATTGATTTGCAGCAGCAGTCGTACCTTAACAAAGTTGTCAAATGCAGTGTATTGTAGCAAATGGGCATTAAAATTAAAAGGGAACCATGTTTAGAATGTTTATGAAATGATAGTTCTTGCATATTTGAACTTAAACTGCATGCTTATTTCTTTACTTGTTCAGAACCCTTCTACTTTTGTTTTATTTTGTTTTCTATTTGGCAAATTTAAAGACAGATGACATGGGGGAGGGGAAAGTTGTTATTTTCTTTTATTCAACAGGCAATTGTATTAATAACAAATATCCCTATAGCTTTTATGGGGCATATGACTTGCAACAAAAATATGCCAATGCGAAGCAGAATTATATTCAAAGGATATCCAGGAAAATTCTAGCAGGGTGTCATAATATATCTTTACCCTAACCAGCTGTCTCAAGAATTTGTATTGTTAGTTAAATATATCCAATCCTGGTTATTGTCCTGTCCTCTTTTCCTCAGTCCTAGGGCTGAAATTTCCCAGTGTTTTATTTTTCTCTCTTTTGCCTCAGGGTGATCTTATATAGCCTATGGATTTTAATTCCATCTATGTGTTGATGGTTCCAAATGTTCTATCCCCAGAGAAGATATCTCCCCTGAGCTCAGTCTTGCACTTTTATCTACCTGACAGCTCCTCAGACATCTCAAATGGGACAGGTACACAAAAGAACTCTTAAACTCACATCTCCCAAAATTTATTTCCAGTCTTCTCATCCAAACAAATTCTGTAATTCCACTAAGCACCTAATCGATCAAGGCAGAAACCTAGGCGTCATTATTTTATTCTCTCTTCTTTATTCCCCACACCCAATTCATCACCGAATCTTAATCATTCTAAAGGTATCTAAATATATCTCTCAATTCTATCTTCTCTGTCCTACCCTAATCCAAGCCATATCGTTCACCAAGATTCTGCTACAGCTTTTTTTACTAGTTTCTCCTGGTTTCTATTATTACCTCTGGTCTTTTTCTTCCATGCCTGTTCCCAGCCGCTCCCCCTTGCCACACAAATATACAAGATGATTTTTTTAAAACCATAAATTGAATCCTGCCAGTGCCATTCTTAAAAATGCTCAGACTTGTTTGTGCCAATGCCCACCAGACCTGTATGACCCAGTCTATTCTTACTTCTCCAGGTTCACCTTGGGTACTTTCTTCATGCCTTCTTGGCTTTCTCTTCAGGTCTTGAAACAGGCTCTTCCCCACACTGTGTATGGATAACTTTGTCTTGTCCTTCAGGTTTGAACAAAAATGTAACCTCAGGAAGGCCTTTTTCTAACACGTTCTACACCTCTTTTAGCACTGTATTTGTTTCCTTGTATCATGTTTAAAGTTGTAATTATGTTATTTTGTTGTTTATTTGCCTTTTGTCTGTCCACTTGTAAGGACCAGATGGGCAGGGACTATGTTTGTTTTATACAACAGGATTTCTAACAGTATTTGGCTCTTAATAAAAATCAGTGAATGAATGAGTGAATGAATGATCAGACTCTGAAGCTGATCTCAAAAAAGTGCTAATGTCCCATGTCTCTGGGTCACATCTTCCTCCTGAGGTGCACACGCGCGTGCGCGTGCGCACACACACACATCCACAAGCATTTCTACTGGAATTTCCACCAGCACACCGGACTCGGCTAATCAAAAATGATTTCATGGCGTGCTGCCTTCCTGTATTCTCTCTTTCCATCAGTGACATGCCTATGTATTGTCCCAATCCAGAAACATTGCAATCACACAAAATTCCTTCCCATTTCTCACTCCTCAGATCCAAACCTGTAAAAATGGCAAGCTCCATGTCCTCCTCTCCTTCCTGTTTCATCTTCAGTTGGTCAGGGCCTCCCAGTTCCCCACCAATTTTACCACACTGGGCTTCCACAACTGTGTTCTGGACAAATTCATCTTCTCGCTGGTCCTTGAACATGCCAGGCATACCTCTCCCTTAGGACAGCGACTTGTTCTTTCTTCCTGGAGTCCTGAGCCCCAGCTATCTGAACATCTCACTCCTTCCCTCTTTCAGTTCTTGACTCGAACGTCTCTTTTTCAGAGATGACTTTCTTAATCAGCCTGCATAAAATAGCAGACAACTGCTTCACTTTCTCATTTTTTTCATAGCACTTGCATTATGTATTTATGTGCTTTTTTGTTTGTTATGTTTTCCCCAGTAAAATATAAACTCCACAAAGGCAGGGATTTTTGTTTGTTGATTCCTTGCTGAATCCTCGGCATCTCATTGTGTGGACAGAGTAGTCACTCAGTGAATGTTTATTGAATGAACAGTTTCCTAACTTGTCTCTCTGACCTCTGTCACCCTCCTTTCAAAAACTCAAATCTGCTTTTCGCCTTTCAGGGGCATTCTTAATCTACACAATGCAGTCTGATCTGTCCATAGAGTGACAGTCCCAGTTGAGCTCTCTACTACCTGCCAGCATCATCTACCCACCCATGTTGGGTGTCCCAGATGACCTCTCAGTGAAACAACGTGAGAAGCCCCAGGCGAGCCAGCCCCATACTCCTGACCCACAAAACTGTGAGCAAAGTAAAATGGCTATGTTAAACTGTTGGGTTTAGGCAACATTTGTTCACGACAGATGGCTGAAACACTCCCTGCACTGACTTTTGCCTGTTCTGATTGAAGTGTGCCAGTCTTCACCAAATTATTTATTTTAAACAACCATCTGGTAGGATCCAATCCTGTCTGTTTACACTCATAATGATCTGTTAGCACCTCTCTGTACCTCACAAATTACAAACCCAAGAATATTTTTGCATAATTCCTTTAAGACTTTTTCCAGTTTTTTGTATTTCGGTTGCTCTTGGACTGACAATTATACCTAAGGAGCAAGTAGGTTACAAATGTAGCTAGTCTCTTTATGTTCACAGACACATTTCTCATTGCTTTGGGGAGAAACCTGTGTGGAAGAATGTAAGGCGGTTTGCGGGTTGCGCCAAGTCTCCATTTTGTGGATAGGGCCTGGCTGAGTCACACTGCATGATCTCACCATAAATTATTAGTTAATGTTCTTTTACAGTGAAAATTATCCTTGAAGACATTATGCTAAATGAAATACATCAGTCACAAAAGGACAGATACTGTGCGATTCTACTTCATAGAGAGTAGTCAAACTCTTAGGGACAGAAACCTGAGTGGTGGTTGCCTAGGGTTGGGGAAGGGAGGAATAGGATGTTAATGTTTAATGAGATAATTTCAGTCGGGGAAGATGAAATGCTTCCGGAGGTGAATGATGGTGATAGTTACACAACAATGTGAACATACCTAATGCCACTAAATGGTATACTTAAAATGATTAAATGGTAAATTGTATGCTGTGTACATTTTACCACAATAAAAATAATTCAAAAACATTCTTTATTTTAACACACCCTATATGACTCAAGACAAGCAGGAACAGTGTCCTGACAGATCAGATTAAAAATTATTTTAGGGGTATAAAATAGGATGATCTCCCCTCTCTTTTAGAAGTCCCCTACCATAGTAAGTTGGAAGATAAATATCCTTTTATGGTCTAATGACATATTGTGTTATAAACCAACAGTGGCCCCCCAAAAAGTGGTGGCAGTATCTAATAACTTTCTAAAGTAACAGTCTAACCAACCAAAATAAAAAATTAAAGTCATGGTTTATGGAAGCTATTCTTAACTCATTTATTTTGAATTAACTCATCCTGGAGTCCCATCAGAAGCCTCACCATTCTGTCCCAGGTATTGAGGGAGTCCTACTGATGCTTTCCGCAGCCACTGTGGGTGATTAGGAAACACCAACTTTGAACATTTTCCATGCCAAAACAATATGGAGCTCTGTGGACTCAATTAAACATTTACTCAATGCTGGAGCTCATTCAAAGCAACTTCCTAAGTAAAATTTTGGCTCACCCTTAAGATGCCCCTGCAGCCTAACTCTGAGAAAACTAGGGTGGTCTTCACCTGTGTGAATACATGGATTTGTTTCTGCAACTTTAGTAGAAAGGTAACAAACTTGGCATTTGCTCAGTTCTTTTTCCAAACCCTATGAATCTGTCCTCTATGGTCTCCAAAGTAATGCCAACACTCTGGGCTTTTGCCAGAGAGGATCATCTTAATTTTAAATTATCTGGCTCTTATCAAGATAGCAGCTGAGAGAAGTGATATATGGGGGAGACTGTCCAGTGGATGTTAGTTCACATTCAAGGTGAACCCCCAAATACTGAATTATATACACTTAGTCTGCAGATTCACTTTCACTTGAGTCTTGTTTTTTATGGGAGGCTGAAAGAGGGATGTGATACCCTCTTTTCTTTTCTAAAAAAGAATTATTAGGATGCTGCCTGTTACATCCCTTGGTGTCTTTGATGATATTCTAATCCACATGGTAATTTTCTTTATAATTCAGTTTCATTACAAACAGGCATTGCATTTTTTCAGCAGCAAGAGGGTTTTTCACCGAGGGTTTTTCCTCTCTTTACCTTGGCTGCTAAGTAGCTCAGAGCCAAATCCAAAGCTTGATCTCAGTATATTAACTCTTAAAGTTGCCTTATTTCAAGTTTTCACTTTTTCTTTTTCTGTTTTTCCATTATGATTTTACCAATATATTTGAAATGGGGTGTTGTCAGACGTGGAACACCCAGATTCTTTTTGCAAAGAAGTAATAAGTAAAACATATTTCGCTCATAACTTTTAACTCCCTTTCATTGTGTCACCTCAGCTCAACCTCAGTTTACAGGAGTTGACCCCAAAGCTAGTAGTTAAGAAATTTAAAAAGAAGGAAAGTAACAACTTAAAGCTGGTAGGAGGAAACATACTGAAGGTTCTAGAAGAGGCAGTACACTACATTCATATCAAAGACCATCTTATAAGGAGATAACCTTTATCGAATTCCTTCCCTTACTTGGAAGGCCAGATTCACCTTAATACAGTACAGTCCTTTAACTGGGAGTAATCTTACCAACACTAAATTCCCTCATATTGTATTTACATCCTATCTTGCGGTGTTTACACTTCCTAACCCTTGCTAAGGCTTAAACTTTCTTCTCTTTCATCACTAGACTGGATAATTTGTGAGGACAGAAGCCACACATTTATTTCATATTCTACCCCTTTCCTATTTTTTTCTTACCCTTCCTATCAGAAAGGTTTGTTCAAATGCTTACCGAATGAAATATAAGTCACCTACTCACTCACTCACTAAATGATGTTCTTTCAAAGATTCCTTTGCATGTGTTATTTACTCTTGAGAATCTGCTACACAGGTTAGTCCCTTTCTCTGAAAAGTCAAACCCTGACTATTTGCCGAAACTGGATAGTAGGGAGCTGGCGACTTTCCTGTCATTGCTTTGTTCTTCAGTTACCATCAGCCACAGAGTTTCTGACCAGCAAAGAAATGTGAGTCTCATCAGTAGGTCCTTTCCAAAATTATTTTGATCATTAATTTCACTTCCTAAAATTACCCCTGTTTGTCTGGAATGATGGAAATTGACAGATTTTGGAATACATTGCTACAAGATTACGTTTAAATACCAATTTGTATGAGTATACTATTTTTAATTTTTCTAGTAGGGGTAATTAAAAAAAAACTAAATAGAAATCTGCTATAAAGAGATATTAGCCAACTTCCATTCTGAAATTTTTTCAAAATCTAGTGGCTGAAACCAGGCCAAGGGAAGTGCGGGGGTGGGAACGAATTTATAAAGGGAAGTCTGACAAGCTAACCTGTAACCACAGACGTTTGTGGGTCGGTGGAAGTTGAAGTTCGTTGATATTCCATAGTTGTTTCAAATGATCCACTGTTAGGCTTTTGTGCTTAAAATAGCTTTTATGTTTCTTTCTCCCCCTCCCGAGGAGTCGCAGTTTGCACTTTGCCACTATCCCTTCGCCATCCCGCCGTCCAGGGCCGGGCTTTCGCAGAGACAGCCACGCACGCGGTCCGGGACTCGCCGGCTGTGCGTCCGGATCCCGGCGTGCCCACTGTGGCTGGGTATCTGGACACCCGAGTGGAGGGACCCTTCGTCCGTGCGACCTCAGCCACTGCCCGCCCCCGGGGGCTTTTGGTCAGCGGAGGGGCCCAGGGGTCTCAGCTGCCGGGGGCGCGAAAACTGCACGTGGAAGAAACGAATGTTTCCATCCCGAGGGCAGCGCTGGGCGCGAACCGACACGGCCCCTGGCAGCAGGGGGGACAGCGGCCGAGGGCCGGGGCAGCTGCTCCCTAGGACGGCCCCCAGGAGCCCACCGAAGGTGCCCGGGAGATGGCCTCGCCTCCCGGGTCCGCGGCGCGCCACTGCTCTCGACTGGGCGGAGCGAAGCGTGTTTAAATTTCCCCCTCCCCTCTCTCAAACGTCCCGGTCCTGGCCCGGAAAGTGCCTTGCTCCGCCACATTTCCATGCGGGGCGACTTAGTGTTCCCTAATTAGAGGAAAGTTTAGAACTGAATTAGCACTTAAGATTGTTATTGTTTAAAAAAAAAAAAAAAAAACTGTTTGGGAAGGGTGTGGAAGTGAAGGGGAGGAGGGGGGAGTGTTAAAGGCTCTACCAAACCGCGGAACACCGAACTTGTTGCGAGTGTGTGACAGCTCATTGGCTTTTCCCGCAGGTCCCCAGTGAGCCTGACAGCGCCTTCCCTGCGAACGCCGGCCGGGCGCCCCCGACTCGGCAGCAGTCAGGCGGTGTCACTGAGTCCAATCTCGGAGCGATTACGGAGTTAATTCGCATAATAAGCAAATCAAAGAGTTGACAGATTATTATATGAACATGGACAAATTGTTACATAAAATATTTTGATACTGATTGTTTTATTAGTAATGTTAAGCCTCTTTATGGCTGTTTCTGTTTCTCAGGACTGACATGTTAAACAATGCTCACTGCTAAATAAATAAACCAAAATGGTGAGAACTAATTGTCTCCGTCATTTAACTGTACAGTTTCGTTAACATTATTCACTCGATTATTGATAATTGTACTGGATATTTACACCGACAAGATTTTTCAGTAGCAAATGTTACCCACAGAGAAAAATATGCTAACTTAAAGTGGACTCAAATAACACCCAGTTTTGAAAACTGATCCTTTTGATGTTTAAAGATATGTGAAGGGTTTTTGCATCCTTGGACTATTAGAGAATTTAAATTGTACATGCCTCTGCTATTAAAAGCAATTTCAATTATTATTAATAATTTAACCAAAGAAGTACAAAGGATATAATCATAAATCAAAACTTAGAAAAATTATATTTCACCTAACAAAGAAAAAGGAAATGTAATTTATTTTCCATTTTATCACAGAAAGCTCTGTGCCGTTTACTTAGTGCTGTATAATTATAATTTCTAGTTTTAATGTAGTCATGTGTATATAAGATCAAAATGATTAATAGGTATTTTGCTGATAAAAAAACAGCAACTCAGTTCTTTGCATTTCAAGTAAAGCTCCATTGACAAGGAAATTTTTAACTAAAGAAAAGACTTTGATAATTTAAGTGTGGTGTTATGTATCACAAAAGTAGGTGAAAATTCAAATTTTAAACTTAGCTGGCATTATCACTTTCTCTCGGAGACTGGAATCTTACTTACAAGGTGAGGTGTGTTGGGGCAGGAGTGAAGAATAGGAAAAGAGGAAGAAAGAATTGAAGAATTTTTAGTTTCTGAAGAACAATTAAAAAAACAAATAAATTGTACACCTAGCTTTCCTGTAAAGAATGAATAAAGTGCAATAGTAAAACTCATTAAAACTTCTTGCAACCCAGAGGATGTGTTGAAGCAACATCATCTGTACTGTCCTATCACTGTCTTTCTGGGTACTAATTTAACTAAAAATGTGTTTTCTAGTAAGAAAAGTACAGTTCAGAGACATGGAAACTGTGTTGCTTCTGAGGACGGCAGCTTTGCGTGTGTGTTACAAAGTCTTCAAGATACTAACTGTGGCATGAGGTGCTTAACATTGGACTAAAAGTCAAATTCGCCTGTATGTTTTAAAGAACATATGAAAATTGAAGTATTTCAGAGAAGAGCACCACCAGGATTGGAAATTTAAGTTACATGAATTGAAAATATTAAAGAAGTTGATGACTCTTGTAAGGGAAGATTCAGGATTACCAATAGGTGATTTAGTTATTTAAGTTTTATCCTTACAGTCCTGGAGTTGGAACAAATTGAGACGTTTAGTAAGAAGGAACATTGCCATCAGTGGCAATGGGACAAATGGACATTAGCACCCAAAGATGATCTTGATCACAATGTTATTGAATAGTAATGTCACTAAGCAATATGTTCTTACAAAACTAAAATTTTTTAGACTAGCTGACAAAGAAAGCTTGGCTTGAGAAGCCCTTCTGGTTGTTCATTGTGAATTTCTACATAGAAATTAAACATGTGCAAGTGCATTTCATTAAGATATTGTTTTTGGTAACAGATTCTTCCTTTGTGTTTTTTTCTATATTCATAAAATATATTTAAAGTTTTAAAAGAATATTCATCTACTAGCTTGGAGTGATTACATAAACTCTCTGAGCCTTATAATAATTCCCATCCTGCAAGTTGTCTTGATGATCAAATATAAATGAAAGTAAATTCATGTTCAATAACGGTAATTAGTATTAAAGGAAACTCCGTGCAAATTTGTATGATGGGTGATGATGTTCTAAATTTTTTTATTGCTGTATTTGGTTGCCTTTTTCCAGAGTGACTAAAAGGCCAAGAGCGCACTTGTCTTTCCTTGTTAGGATTTTTAGTTGAAATTTATTTATTTTTTTCCTTCTGAGAAGTTAAATGAACACGCGAGTGGAGATGTACCTTTATTTAGCACATCTTAAGGAATGAATTTGCTACTAGAGGTGAACATCAGAACTCACAGTGGCAAATCTCAGTGATCCACCAAATGAGCTATGAACTCCAAGGGATAATAGTTTTAAAAATCTTCCCCAGACAAGATGCATGCCCCCAAATCTGGAAGCTCTGTCCCAACAGTTAAATTTATTGCTTTTCTTTGTAGCCAGAAATGCCAGTCACATTTGTATGTGGAGACCACGGAATGATTCTAGCTATGATTGTCATCTTCACTCCCCAGTTTTCAGGGCAATGACAGAGTTGATATTCTCTGTTACTTGTGAGATGCGCTGGCTCACACTCCTCCATACTGAAAAGAGCTGAATAGGTTATTGGGTCTCTTTAGAATCTCAGAGCCTAAACTTTAGGATGACCTGGGAAGTTTTCATCCATCTCTTTTCAGAGCAATAAATGTGCTATTCATATTTATGCTGGGATAACAGGTACAAAATGTGTCTGCCCTGGAAACAAAGATATGTGGTCAGCTACCAAATGTAGACCAGGCTTTCTGTAATCATCCTGAACCAGAAAATTCTCAGGAAAACTTGTCTACCACCAAGGGTTATATTCACTCTTGCTGGACCCCATAGATCCTGACTCATAGCTGAAAAAGAGGTCCTAGGATGCTTTGGGGGAATCTAGAATGTCCCTGGAATCCAAACCAGCCAGTCATGGGAAGAAGAGGAATGTCTGCCTTGAGGACCCCCTTTACACCATTCTGTTAAGCCCCAGCTTTTAGGCAACCCATAAATGTCATGAGATTAAGTGCCCAAGAGCTTCTGAGCTTCTAAATTCAAGGCCGGTCCTTGGACACAGCCCCAAGTCCTGGGCAGAGCTCTTCCTGTCTCTGCCGGTGAACTGCAACATCGATCTGCATTTGCTGACCCGTTCCTCATCTCCCAGACTTCTCTGAAAAGCTCAAATGTTTTACAGGCCTAACATAATTAACCTTCCCAGATTCTTCCTCTTTTTCTGTGCCTTTGTAGTATGGAATTGCCTTAATCTTTCGTTTCCATGCCTTCCTATCTGTTGACATTTTCATCTCTCTACTTTCCTCTTTTCCATATTATTCTTTCTATCTGGATACCATGACAGGAAGCTTGACTACAGGAAGGCCAAATTGAACATATGAAGACCAGATTGAAAGACTAAGAGACAAGAAGGAGATGGGTGAAAAGCTTTATAGAGTTTAAAAGATCTTTTGGGAATAGGTGTAATCCACAGTTTGGGACAAAAAAGCAGAACATTAGAATCTTGGTGTTACTTTAGAATATGTCAGGATGTAAAGCTTGTGTGTCTGTGAGTGTGTGTGACCACAGTCTTATCTTTCCTGAATTCCAAGAGCAGCCAAGAGATTATGAATAAACATCTATACAAACACTTATTTTTGATCGTTCAGTGTCAGCAGCCAAGACAAGAGTAAAATGCAAACTCTATGAGAACAGTGTTTTGTAATCTTATTTAAAGACCAACTAATAAGAGGGAGAATGTCCAACTATCTCTCACATTTAGTCTTTAGGAAATTTGTTGCTGATGCTGTTTTCTTGCAACTCTCATAACTTTTGCATATATATATTTTTCCTTCAATTCTCTGCTGCACTTCACTATGTCTTAAAAGGCAAGCACATTTTTGCTTCTTTCTTTTATAAACAATGAAATTCCTCTCTATTTCTAAGGATGAGAACACTGAACTGCCTTTATTTGTAATCCATTTCTGAACTCTCACTAAAGCATGAACCCCTGTACATTATCACAATACCAAACTCCTTGCAAATTACTTCCCCTCTTTGGACTGAAAAAATAAATGAAAGGAGCCTTAGAAAAATAAGGTTAGCATTTCTAGAAGAGTGGCACGAACATTTCATATAATAAAACTTGAAGGCAGAGAAGGTCACGCCACTGTGGACATCTCTGCATACACAAAACATTCGCCATTTTTATCAAGCTTTTCCATAAATTTGGCTTAGTTGGGGGCAAATTCTTGCCCTTTTCTAGGTGAAGGGAACGATCAAGTTAAAGCCATAAAAAATTCCATAGTTTCAGCTTTCATTTTTAGGATTATTGGAATTTGAAATAATGAGTTCCAAAATCAAGGGTGCAAATTCTTAGAAAACCAAAACCAAACTAAAAATAGTGGAAACAAAGAAGAGTTTCATCGAACATTACCGCAAGTCAATTCTCCAGTATTGCAATTTTACTCCCCTAGAACTTTAAGATTTTTGCATAATTATACATCTAGTAAAAGTAAAATCATTCATCTAAGAAAGAATTATGTAACATTGAGAAATGTATAACAGAAGAGTTGACTATCTTAATAAACTAAGTGCAAATATTCAAAGTTTGATCAGATCTCTTACTAAATTCATTACATTTTTAGAACTTTAGGAAAGCTTTTCTAGAAGAGAAGTTAATTAGTAAAATATTTCATAAAAACAAATTAAAAAACACAATGCTGACATTTAAAATTATTATGAAAAAGAAATCCAAGATATTGACATAGCTGAGAAACATACCTGGGAACTTAATAATGTTTTGCTTCTTTGCTTATCAGCTCCACTTAAATCAACAACAAATGAAATACATTCTGCCCTTTTTCTCAATTAACTTTCCAGTCATTCACAAATAAGTGGGCTCTGCCCTGAATTAGACATTTCATTCTTTAAAAAGACTGTTTGTCCTGTAAAAGTTTTCAACTAATCATAGAAACAAAACAAAATGTGAAATAAGTGCCAAGAAATTAAGGCTCTTGCTTTAGGATAAACATGGTCTCCCATAACAGACAGCTCTACAAATCCTTGGGATTCTCCAAGAAGCAAAGATTCCAAAATTTAATTTCCCTCTTAGCCAGCAGTTAGCAAATCCCATAAAAATAGTTAACTGGTTAAAGAGAAATAGGGATGGAGAGAGAGAAAGATGGAGAGAGAAGGGAGAGAGAAATAGGGATGGAGAGGGAGAGAGGTGGGGGGAGGAGGCTAAGGAAGCGAAGAGAGAGAGGCATCAGATTTAGGAGTTAGACCCACTCTGCTCTACATTGCTAACTATTTCTTCTGTTTATAAGGAAGGACCAGTTGTTGATGAAGATCAGACCAAGTTAGAAACCTAAATCTCTGTTTGTGGGGTCAAACAACTCATGGGCTTTTAAAGATTTAAAAAACAAAACAAGTTGCATGATCAATGTTATGCTTTAAATAGTCTACTTAAATAATCTCTGAGTTGTTTCAAATTTCATTCCTCAAAGTAAAATGAAATCCAGGAACATAAGTTTTCATCAAACAACCTGGTATGTTTGTAACATATATATACACCAACAAACAATAAGCACATATACAGATGTCTGACTTTCAATGTTTTAAAATTATATGCACCTGAATCATTAAATTAGAGGAAGTGCTACAGGTCTGTTTTAATAGAATGTGAAATAAAATCTTTATATACTTCAAGCAGTTGGGATGACTAGTATAGGAATTGATAAATAAAAGCTTAAATTTCTTTGAATCACACTATGTCATCATTTTAAAGGCTCTACATGTTTTCCTTGGAGACTTAGTGGAGTGGACGATAAGCCTTACTAGGAACCCTGGGCATCAGGTATAATAAAGACAGAGCAGCCTCAGTGGGAACCGCTCTGGGCTATTTTAACCACACTATTTATCACAATAATGAAACTCCGTCCAAAGCAGTGGTCAGGACGATGCATTACATGGCTGAATCACAAAGCGTGGTTACCATCAGTACCCCAAAACCTCAGGACTTGGGCCACTTCACAGATAGGCTTGACATTTGTCCTACTTCATTATTCATGCCTCTGCTCTGTGTCAACTATGCTCACAATATTGCAGTGCTTCCTGGTGTAGATGTAGTGTCAGTGTGCTTGCAATTTAAGGCAATGATTTTTAACCCGTGTAGTTGAAATCTTTGCTCAGTTTAAGGTTTGTGAGCTGGACCACAGGACCTTCCTTCCAGGTGACTGAACACCATGCTTGTTGCTGACCACGTATGAATTTTAGTCATTGGGTTCAAACACAGCCAGCAAAATACAGAGGGCTTGAGACCCAGGATGAGATGTGCCTTCTTACTCCATGAACCCTCCTGCAGTCCTCCTTTGCCACTCAGTGTGAATCTTCACCCGGTCTAGCTTAGCTGTCTCAGAGGTGTGACTTTAAGGATGCTAAGGTGTCCTTTCATCTTCCTCCTCCACCTTATGTCCATAGCTTCCACCCTTTTGCCAAGGACTGACAAGGGACAACTTCCTATAGTGAAAGAGGATTCACTGTGTAAATAGTTTTCAGTGAGGTAGCATTTAATATTCACTCACACTATAGTGTGAATGACTTGCACAGAATCCTTTGGGTGTCTGAAAAAGAAAAACAGCATAATGTCGATAGGTTAACACTTGTGCTACCATTGTAAGAAGCATTTCACAAGTACTTCATTTACTAACCCATCCCCATTAAACTCTAACTAGCCATCCCCATTTTACAGCTGTAGATAATGAGGTTTAGGGGAAGGTGAGTGAATTGTCTGAAGCTACTATAGAACAGAGCCAGGCCTCACTCACATCCATTTGATACCAAAATCTATGTTAAGCATTTAATTATACAACCTGAGTGAGTTTTGCAGTTTTGCCTCGGCTTTTGTGCTCAGCATCATCACAGATTAACCCACAAGCATAATGCCATTATGCTGATCCTTTATTTCATCAATATCTGTTTTACTGTTTCCCTAAATGCCACCACCTCCCTTCTCTTCCCAGTCATCTCTATGAGAACCACCTATAAGCTCTATTTGGAAACACTTTACCCTGGACTTTATTCTGGAAGATTGATTTCTCCCTTTAGTTCAGGGTTCTTAACCTGGGATCTAAGAAAGGACTTCCGGAGAAGAAGCATTGGGGTAGGCAAATGCCTTGAAATTATACATTTTCATGCATATAAACAGAAGAATATTTTTGTTTTCAGGAAAAGGAGGCCTCATTATTTTCACCAGGTTGCCAAAGGATCTGCAACCACAAAATATTAAAACCATGGCTTGACTCCATTTCCAGGGCACATAGGTGAGAGAGAATAATTTTCCTAGAAAATGGAGTCTTAGTGAAATAAGAGTAATGCAAGCATGATTTACTCTGAACTTCACACATCTGTCTGGGATTTTCCTATATGCTTTAATGTGAAAGTTTTACCCACTATCCACTCTTTAGCCCTGCGTGTCTTACACAGGATTGCAGCCCATTTGTTACAATGTGACTGGGGACAGGTGTGTGAGGTATGGTGATTACGGAACACATAGTAGGCACTCTCGATGCATCAATTGCCAGCTGGTTCTTTGGGGAAAGTGCTCTTGGTCCCAGACTTGAACGTGGGAGCTACTAGAAGCTCAGTGCCCCTGAATGTCCAGTACACTCCTTAAATTTGAGGAAAATGGGAAAGATGGTGACAAGTATGGTAGAGGGTGCCAGGTAACTACGAACATTCTCCTCAGGTTCCTGGAGATTATTCAGTAGCCTCATGTTTTACGGTGTGGTTTGCGTGGTCATGCAGGACAAAATTTCATGCTGCTTTCTGATGAGACCAGACTAATTTGGTCATCATTTAAGTATTAGGGGAATGAAACATAAATGAGAGTTCATGCAACATAAAGAAGGTATTTAGTGGTAAGTGCATAAATAGGAGAGTTAAGAGGAAAAGTGCTATTCAGAAGAAAAAACACCCAAATGCAAGGAAAAGAAAGACTGGTGGCTAATGAAGAAAATCATAGTTCTAATTACTATTTGGGTATTAATAGTTCAAAACGTGGAAACCACCTGATGCCCATATTTTATCATTGGTAGAGAATATCATTCAATATCTGAGGAAAATAATTTCCTTCTGAAAAGTAATGATAGTCACTCTGAGGGTGGTAGGGAGAGGGAGAAAGGAATGAATCAGGCACAGTACCATAGTTCTTCTTACTGTAAGTACAAGAATAGGTCCAAGGTGGTTTCACACATGTAACTAAAGTCTCAAGGAGTTGCGATATTTCAGTTCAATAACTGAAATATGAGCATTGTGCAACCTTGCCGGGAAGGCTGTTAAGGGTAGTGAGGCTGGATCCAGGTAGATGGTTCCAAGTAGCAGAAGGAGAGCCAAACCAGGAGGGACCAGGATATGCCATTAAAAGTCCTAGAAAAGGAAAGACTAAAAGGAGACCAGCGGGCCATGTGTGGGGTATCCATCTTTCACGGCCACTTAGGGAGCTGGCAACACAGAGAAGGAAGTTGGACTTAGAAGTGGATCTTGATCAGAAGCTGGAAAGAATCTCCAGGATTAGGTTAAATGCAGACATTCAGCACGTGGGAGAGACTAAATGGTACTTTTAAACTCTGGCTAAGGCAACACAACAATGTGAAACTGTCATGTTAGACCTTAGTTATTATGATTTGCATTATCAAATCTCTGAACACACCAAGTCATACAAACCTATTGTAAAATATGTTATGGTGCTTCCAAAACTATGTAGAATAAACTCTGGATACTCACTATAGCATGGAAGTCTACAAGACTTCCTTCCAATCTCATTACTTTTCCCAGGAGTAACCTGTTCAATGTGCAATACACACATTGCACATGCGCACTGTTTTTTTCCGTGTGTGTGTGTGTGTGTGTGTGTGTTCTGTGATTTGGTGAACAATACAGCATAATCTTCTCACTGTTTAAATTCATATAGATGTTTCTCATCCTATTAATGGTTGCATATTGTATTGGGCTGGCCGAGAAGTTCATTTGCTTTTCTCTGTGCGATGGCTGTAGTAGTGCTCACTTGTCTTTCACTTCATTTGAAACAATTTTGTTAGGTTGTATGGTGTCAGCTGTCCTATCAGCATGCATTTTAAAAAATATTCATCAAAACTGGTGAATTTTTGTGTAGCCATTTTAATAGTGAAGATGGAAGACAATAAGCAACACTTTGGGCATGTTATTATGCTTTATTATTTCAAGAAAGGTGAAAACGCAACTGAAACACAAGAAAAGATTTGTGCAGTGTTGGAGAAAGCACTGTGACTGACCGAACATGTCAAACTTGGTTTTCGAAGTTTCTTGGTACTATTGACATTGTGGCTAAACAATTCTTTGCTGTGGGGCTGTGTTATGCATTGGAAGATATTTAGCAGCACCCTTGGCCTGTACCAGGTGGCCTTCACCAGAAGCCAATAGCAGGAGATAGCCAACATACTCAAAATATACAAATCAATAAAGTTATTGGTGGAAATGAAAAGCGTGTCTTTTATTTTACAGAAGAAAACTAAATGGACTTTTTGTCCGCCCCCCAATAATTTGTTTAACTATGTCTCCTTCCCCATTCCATCTCTAGCAGCAATATCTCACATGCCCTTTCATTTACTTATTCATTCATTCACCAGATTCTGAACATCCACAATCAGTGGGCCCCACATCAAACACATGGTTGGTACAAAGATGTAAAATATATGCTTCTTTATGCTCAAGGCTTAAAATCAAGTGGAGGAGGTAAGATCTCATTGCATTAATACTGTGGCAAAATACAAGACAGTTTAAGTCCACCTTCAATCCTTTCTGAGTGTTGGTGGGAATGGAGTAAATAAACGAATAAACAACCAGCTTGCAGCACTGGACAAATGCTGCATGGGGAGCACAAAGAGCCGCAGGAGTTCAGAAGAGCATGAGATGGATTCCAGCAGGGGGTTCCTGCTCCCATCCACTCCATGCAGTGCCACCAGATCAATCTTCCTGCAGCGACGCTTTGATCACGCCACTGCTCTTCGCACAAACCTCCCCTGGCCTCCGTGGCCTGGCCTCTTTCCCATCTGCTACAGAAATCATTTTTTTTGTGCCATTGTCGCATTAGAATGGAGGTCATTGTGACCTGGGTGAAAGTGACAGGAGCTATGACAAGACCTGGGTGTGAAACCTGTTTGCCACTTTTTAGCTAGGTGACCTCAGGTAATCCATGCAATTTCCTCAGATTTAGCTTCTTTGTCAACTGTCCATGTTGTCCACCTCCTGGGTTATACAGTAAAGTAAATGAGACACTTCGGGTGAAAGTTCTTTGTTAACTCTAAAGTATTTTGTGACTATAAGAATCAGGGGTGTCAAACTCATTTTCACCAGAGGCCACA
Organism: Anoura caudifer; assembly: GCA_004027475.1. Lineage (NCBI taxonomy): Eukaryota > Metazoa > Chordata > Mammalia > Chiroptera > Phyllostomidae > Anoura > Anoura caudifer. Next base: position 252,277 of record PVKU01001307.1, read on the forward strand.
TCAGCCTTGCAGTTGCCTTCAAAAGGCCGAATGTAATTTCAACTCCTTAACAGTTAAGGAGTAGTTACATTTATACAGCCCTAAAATTATTTTGGCCCTTTGAGGGCAACCCCGAGGCTGATATGGCCCCCGGTGAAAATGAGTTTGACACCCCTGATATATATGAATGTATGATACACACATTTCTAAAGACATTCAATGATCATGTATTTATAAATATGGTTAGTGTTTTCCTGTACGATGTGCCTGTAAGTAATTATATAAGCTATATAAATGGAAGCACACACACACACATACACTTTATGGAAACTGGAATGTTTATTTTGGGTTCTGACGGATTAACAAGAGTTCGAGAAGAAAATGAGGGAATGGCATGTGAATATGTAAAGAAGCTGGTTGGAAGGCCCACAGTGTATTGGAGAACAGAAAAATAATAATCTGATTGGCTCAAGTGTGGGGTTTACCCAGAGGTGACTAGGAGCTCACACTGGAACCAGTTTGTATGAAGGCTCCTAACAGCTGGGCCAGGAGGTCTGCGCTGAGATCAGCCCGTAAGAGGGGCCATGGCAGGTTTTTGATCAGAGTAGTGCTATCATCAGAGACAGCTCAATTCCCTGTGTTCTGAGCAATGGATTGGCAGGAGGGCTAGAGGTTCATAAGCATTCCTGGATGGCTGTGGCTAAGCCAGGTGACAAGAGGTAAGTTGCTGAGCTAGCATTCTGGCAGAGGAAATGGAGAGGAATAGAAGTAAGTTAGTGATATTGCTGTGAAATCATTGGCTGGATTCTTCCTGGTCACTGATTGAACATTGCGGAGGAGGAAGAAAGATGAGTGAAGGAATGTTAAACCTGATAGTGATCTGGGGTTGGGGGAGCGGGAGCCAGCGCACTGAGGACGAAAGAAAATGGCGTTTGAGGGGAAGTGTGTCTATTTGCCTGGGATATGGTGGCAATGGAAGAGAACAAAGAAAATACAGCCAGCAGTGATAACTGAGCCAGCCAGGGAGGCCGCAGCCTAGGGGTTGGGCAATGTCCCCAGTTTCTCAACAAATCTCGCTGATTCAGAAGCTGGATTGAAGCATACGTTTGCATTCTCTGTGAACACGAAGTGCACCCAGAAAATTAATAGTGAAAACTAGACTTAGGGAGAATCTTAAATCTGAAAGGAACAAAGAGCTTTCAAGAACCCACTTATTAGAAACAATTGACTTGCTGATTATAATTTATTCTCAACTGTCTCTTCTATTCATGAAAGAGTTTCCTTCAAAGGATTTGGCTTAGAAACTTTATTAGCCATGTTTCAATGACCGTATATCCTTAAAAGGAATCCAGATGCAGTTTTTTTTTTTTTTTACAAATAGTCTTCAATTCAGACATTTTACCAGTTGAAACTCACTTTGATTTCCAATATGTTTGAATAAATACTGCAAAGCTAATCTGTTTCCTGAGGATTTGAGAAATAACTTGGAAATCAATTGTAAAGCATTATTCTCTGGAAAAAACCAATACTTTGCAGCCAGATGTCCCCCAAGGCACTATAACTAAGAAAAAAAATTCTTCATTTGCATCATTCACCAAAGGAAACAGGAATTTCTCCCCATTGTCAAAACTAATAGAAATTTTTCTATTTTATGTGGGTTTGCTCCATTTCTTCTTATGATCTACTATTACTTATACTGCAAGCAGTGACAAAATACAGTTTACCATAAAAATAAGAGTTATTTCAGTATAAATGAGAACTTGTAATGAAAATAGATTCTCACACTGGGACAATAAGTAGCATGGGGTAAAATCAATGGTACAAATCCCAGAGTTTAAAAATGTACAACTTTATATTCTTCTTTATTACAAATATCAACAGCATTCAAGAAGAAAAGACTGACTACACTTTTTGGAGCTTTTATAATCAAAATTATATAATGAACCTTCTTGAAAAGTCACTACCATAATTAGAAATAATAGTTTAAGATCTTAATACATTATGCAGTTGGGGATGGTTACTGGATTTAAAAGCAGCAAACATGTCTGTTGAGGGTAGTGAAAGGAAACACTTTGGAAACAATTCTTCAACATATGTAATGGAGTGTCAAGAAATTGATAGTCTTTTTGACCAGTTCATTCCTAGCAGCCACTGAGACTAATGTCTTTTTTTTTTTTTTTTTAAGAAAAAAATGTTCTCCGTAGAGGCCTAGTGAGGTCTGCGGAGGATATAGAAACATAGGAATGAATGTGTAGCAAGCGGGTAGGAGCCATAGAGGTCTCTGTCTTTACTCCATATGGTCTGAAGTGAGTCTGATGGGAGTTCAGACTGTGGCCCAAGATAGACGAGGATCACATAAAGCTCCTGAATGAAAACTCCAAACTTCTGAATCAAAATCTCACATTCAGGCCAAGTTCACTGAGAGGTTTGCTGAGGCTCACAAAACTCTGAGTGAACCTGTCTTAAGCCCTAAACCAGATAGGGGCAAATTTCAAATGAATCTGAGATGAATTATGGTTTCAGGTGGAAATCAAGGGAAACTCAGTTTCAGTTGTATTGCGGTGTAAACCTGACTTCAGGTGAGAAGCCGTGAGCCAGTAATGGGTGCCCTCTTCAACCTTCTTGTGAGCAAACCTCACACAAACTCAAAACACAAAACCTCAGCCCCTCAAGTTACTAAAGTTTCTGCAACAGGCATGCTTTTGCCTTAGACAAGAGTACAAACCAGCAACCACATTACTTCAATGGAATAGAGGCTTCAAGATTTTGGAAACGAAGGATGAAGGCATTAGTGTTCTAAACGTGTCTCCTCTCTGCCATACTACTTCAACCCATCCTGAAACAACTATTTATACAGGGAGGTTGAACAAAAACAAAGTGTGCTGGGTAAACATTCTTTGTAATCCTCTGGCTGCCAGGATACCCAATCTCCCACTTCATGGATAGAGAATTAAGAGGCCAAAACTGGGTTAGTGATCTCAAGGCCCAGGATCACGTTCCCACACATGTCATTTGAGCACAGAAAGTGAGGAAGAGCCACCTGTACCTTGGCTCTTACCATGCCTGTCCTGATTCTGCTGCCTCTTTAAAAGATGAAGCTAATAGGCTTTTATAACCTACAACACTATTCCACCAGGGAAGGAATGACTAAATTTGGGGAGTAACTGGGAAACTGGCTATTGGAAACAAATTTCCCTGGGGAAGCCAGAGAAGTCTGTGCGCTGACACAGACGAGGAGGCAGATGGCGAAGGGGAACAGCAACCTGAGGCAAGGGAACTTCATCAACATGAAGTGCGAAATCTTCAGTAACAGCGCCCTAGTCTTGGGCTCAAAATGGTCCACTGAACATCAGTCATTGGGTGTATGCATGGGATGTGTGTGTGCATGTGTGCACATGCATGAACTCACATGTGTTAGGAAAGTTGAAGAGAGGAAAGCAACCATGTTGTTGTGACAGACAGGTAAAGAATAAACTGTAGCAGTTAAACAATTGCCCTCAGGTGTCATTAGAGATCTTGCAGTAGACGGAGAGTGAGTTGGATGAAGCTGGGGTTCCAAAAAAGATACTAGGGTTTGCCCTTCCAATCAACTGAGACCTTTAATTTGTTGCCATAATTATTCATTATCCTTTATTTTTAACCCCAAGCCAACACCAGTAGCACTTTTACAATATGTACCCTCTTTTCCAGCTATCCCATTAGTGCGTCCTTTATTAAGTCAGGGTTTACAAGAATTTAAACAAGGCAAGGCCTGAGATCAGCCTGTATTATTTAAGAAGTATGTATAATAAGACAGCAGGGAGAATGCTAAAATGTAAGGGAAGCTTTAAGTATTCCAGAAATACAGACAAATAGCTGATAATTTCATTAAATTCTTTCCTGTTTGTGGTTGTCCTAAGGGTCTTTTTAAAAATGATTAATCTGAAAAATAGAGAGCTAGATTGAAAACCACCAACAACAATAAGATAATATGAATCAATTTTATATTATTTTATAAAAAGAAAATATAAGATATAAAGCTATCATTTGATGTTTAAAGCAGACTGCTTCTAGAACCAAAGGATAAGATGAAGAACATGTTTCCTATTTGTGTATCTAGATGTGAAGATATCTTCAGAAGTTTTGGACTCGATATTTTGTTAAAATGCAAAACTGGGAATATGTTGGCTACATTTTTATATTTTCAATTCTAATTAACGAGCTATATACAAAGTCTTAATACGAAGTGAAGTGGAGGTAAACATATAGCCAATGACTACAATTAATACTCCTTTGTTCATCTGTTTGGACTACTTTTGTGCATTTTCTACATTTTTTAGCCCACAACTTACTCAATTCACAAAACAAAATATCTGTAGATCTTTCATTTTTTTCTTTTTTTTTTCTTTTTCTTTTTTAGTTTAAAGGTGTGCTCTGCATGCATGGAATCTTTTTGTTGTTTTCGTTCCTCACATGGAACCAGTTGCTTTTGTATTGGGCTTCCTGGCTTTGGTCAGATTCTCAGTCTTGAACTTGGACATTTCACATAATAAAATGAAACAACAGTCAACCAAAATAAGATGCTGTATACTTCTGGACTAAAATTCATTCTGATCTACAGAGCAGACTAGAGAGATATAGTTTTAATGCAATGCAGTTTATTCCTAAAAACTAATGGTATTTTTAAATAAAACAAACTTAAGCTAATTCCAAACATATTGCACATTCGAAGGAATTGAAAGTCATGGAAATGTCTATTGTTCATACATGTTATCTCTTTGGAGGTAAAGTCTCACTTTCCAGTCTGTTTCTCTCTGTCTTCCTCTACACCCTTTCCTTATCTTCGTTCTACACAAGTCCATCCAATTCAGAGGATACTTGTTTGTTTGTTTTGTTTTGTTTTTAATCACAAAACACTGTCACACTGTTATTTATTGACTTTTGGGTTTTATTCCACATTCTTGTATAAATAATCAAGGAAACAATGCCGTCAATGGAACCTCAATGAAATCAGCATCGCTTTGATTTGAAGGTAGAGGCAGGTGTCCACATATCAACTGTATTCAAACTTTAGAATGGGGAGAAAAACAAAGAAATTTAAGGTAGATCTATTTGTGCAAGAATTATAAGTTGAAAATCTTGGAAATGAAATGAAAATTAGCTGCTGATGTAAACTTAGGCTCTCATTACGTGAGACAGTTCCTGAAGACCTTAGCAGTTCCTTTAAGGCATTGGGTTCAGCCCACAAACACTGTCTGAGTCCTTTGCAGGACACTTTGAGAGGGCACTATGAGAGGACAGCAAAACTCAGACTTGGAGTACATAATGATCGGAAGATAATTCCCCATCCCTAACCCCTAACTCTGTACCCCACAATTTCTTTTCTCTGTATGCAGTAGAAATTGAATACAGACATTATATCATCAGTTCTACTATGCATTCCTCCCCTTCTCAGTTCACTTACTTAAATTTTAACATCTTTGAAATCTTACAATTAATGACATCTTACAATCATTATTGGTCAGGTGGAGGTCCCAATATAATTGCCATTGCTTTTTGCTCCCATAACCTTGAATTTGGTTGATACTCTGGAAGCATGACTGGATAATTGCAGCCCTTCAATATTCTAGTCAACAAACTCTTAAAAGTTAATTTGAGGAAGAAATGTGAATTCTGGCTGTTGTTTGAAGACTTTCCTTTGATCTGGAGAGATCAAGCAATAACCAGCATTTACAGCAATAGGCATCTGTGACTTGAAAGAAAGTTCCAGAGATAACAATGGAGAACTCTTGTGCTACACAAACAATGTTTTTCATAGAACAGAGAACAATATTGTGTGTGGAGAAAAATTCTGAGTCAAAATATGATTAAGAAAAGTTAACTCAATGAAGAAGCTTTAGAAATATCCTGAGCTAGTTACTTTGCTTATGTTTTCCTTTTTATGTATGTTTACAAGAGACAGCAATATATGACAAAGAAAAATCCATGTCTAAATAAGCTTAAATGTACTCTTTCAACCAGAACAAAATAAAAATTCTAAGTTAAAGCATCGCTATGTCATTTCAATTGGTAGTACTTTTCTTTCTTAATTAAATCTGAAATGTTGGCTCATCTTTTAAAAAAATTTTTAATTGTTGTTCAAGTACAGTTTGGGTTCATCTTATAATGTGTTACCTTGGATTTGATGAAATATAACCACAGTTCTTTTCTTTGTGGAGGGAGAGGGAAACAGAGGGGGAGTGGATAAAGAGAAAAAATGCAGGTTTCACAGATCCAGAACAAACACTTTAAAAATTTATATGGAACCTTAAACGACTCTGAATAGCCACAGCAATTTTGAGAAAGAAGAACAAAGTAGGAAGGATCACAAAACCTGACATCAAATTATACTACAAAGCCACAGTAATCAAAACAGTCTGGTACTGGCATAAAAACAGGCACATAGATCAATGGAACAGAATAGAGAGCCTAGAAATAACCCCAAATCTCTATGGTCAATTAATATTGGACAAAGGGGGCAGAAACATAAAATGAAGTAAAAATGGCCTCTTCAACAAGTGGTGTTGGGAGAACTGGACAGCTATATGCAAAAAAATGAAACTCGAGCACCAACTTACACCATACACAAAAATAAACTCAAGATGGATAAAAGACTTAAATATAAGTCATGACAACATAAAAGTCCTAGAGGAGAATATAGGCAGGAAAATCTCAGATATTCCAAGCAGCAACATTTTCAGCAATATGTCCTTTAGGGCAAGGAACATAAAGAAAAGAATAAACAAATGGGACTTCATCAAAATAAAAAGCTTCTGCATGGCTAAAGAAAACATCAGCAAAATGAAAAGGGAACCAATCATATGGAAAAATATATTTGCAAATGATACCTCAGACAAGGGTTTGATCTCCAAAATATATAAAGAGCCCACACGAATCCACTCCAGGAAGACAAACAATCAAATGAAAAAAATGGGCAAAGGACCTGAACAGATACTTCTCCAAGGAGGACATACAGAGAGCCCAGAAACATATGAAAGGATGCTCAGCATCACTAGCTATCAAAGAGATGCAAATTAAAACCATAATGAGATACCACTTCACATCAGTCAGAATGGCCATCATAACCAAATCAACAATCAACGCGTGTTGGAGAGGATGTGGAAAAAAGGGAACCCTAGTGCACTGTTGGTGGGAATGGGGACTGGTGCAGCCCCTGTGGAAAACAGTATGGAATTTCCCCAGGAAACTAAAAGTGGAACTTCTTTTTGACCAGGCAATTCCACTGCTGTGATTATACCCTAAGAATCCTGAAACACCAATTCAAAAGAACCTATGCACCCCAATGTTCACAGCAGCACAATTTACAATGGCCAAGTGCTGGAAGCAACCTAAGTGCCCACCAGTAAATGAATGGATCAAGAAACTGTGGTACATTTACACAATGGAATACTATGCAGCAGAAAGAAAGAAGGAATTCCTACCCTTCATGAGATCATCAATGGATCTGGAGAGCATTATGCCAAGTGAAATAAGCCAGGCGGTGAAATACAAATATATGATCTCACCTACAAGTAGAACCTAATCAACAAAACAAAAAAGCAAGCAAAATAGAACCAGAGACATTGAAATAAAGAACAAACTGACAGTAACCAGGGGGGAGGTGGGAAGGGATAATGGGGGGAAAGGAGGAAGAGTTGTCAAGGAACATGTATAAAGGACACATAGACAAAGTCAAAGGTGGGTAGGATTGAAGGTGCGATAAAATAAAAGACAGAAGAAGAAAAATAATGATAATAATTTTTTTCAAGAGGGAAAGTGCAGGGAAAGAGAGATTCCTCTGTGAATTTATGAGGCCTTTTCTATTGCTTCCCACTATTTAGAAATCCAAAGCTGACCCTAGCCACTGGCTGGTAAATAAAGATAGCAGAAAAGCACTTTACATGGTAATAATAATTAAAACAAGTGTTCCAACACCTTTAAGTAAAAAGTATATATAGGTGGGAGGCAAACAAATGTTATTTATTTTGTGAACTTCCAATTGATCATCAACATTTGGTGGTCCTACAATGTGTTTCTTGGTAATTTGCAGGTATCGGCTGAGGGAACTTTGATCCTGTGAGGGTGGTAGTTTGTTTTTACTTCCACTTTCCATCTCTTCAAAAACTGAAGTCAGCCTGTGCTGCTTTTAAGGACTGAGGCAAGCCACTGACTGTTGAGAAATGACTATAGTCCTTTCCTTCTACCACCAGACAGTGTACTCTCTCTATGTTCAACACACTGACAATACTGCACTTCTTTAACTCTGGGAAACTGTCTATGCAGTAGAAGAGGGAGCCCTATAAATACTTGTAAACACTAAATGCAACTAGACTAGACAATATTTACTACACATCCTATCTGGGGTGTACTCAGTGTCTCTAGTACTTGTCTCCTAGATTTGCTCCAAGAATAAGAGAAGAAAGATTCCCAGGAGGAGCATTGCATTCTTATGGCTCATTATGTTTTCTTGGGAAACAAATTATCTAAATTGCAGATGAATTCATTGACTCTTCAAACTATAGGCACTAGCTCTCCCAATCACATCACAGGAATCCCAAAGCAGAACTATGTTTTCTGTGGGAAAAACAAAAAGAGCTGTGGAGCTACATGTAGATATTTTTCCAGCAAACAACTGACTCATTTATTAACAGAAGTAGTGAGGTGTAATGGAAAGAACAAGGCTTTGATGTTATACCTGAAATTAGCACCAAACTTGTGTGATTTGGGGGCAAATTACCAAACCCTCCAGAGCCCCAGTTTCTTATTCTAAGTATAACATGGGAAGATTATAGGAGATAAATTAATCAATGACTATAATAGAAGTTCAGTAAATATTTATTTCTATGAAAGAGAGTGACTATTGGTATGATTAATTTTATAAATTATTTCTCTTTAGAATATTTGATATTATGACTAATGCTGCAGTGAACATTTTTGTGCCTAAGTCCTTGTCTAATTCTCAATTCTTTTCTTGAAATATGTTTCTGTCAGTAAAATCACAAAATCAAGGATATAAACTTTAGAAAAAACAGATTTTAATACATAAAAGCCTTTTCAGAAAAGGTATGTCTTTCACTGAGTAAGAGAATATCTTTTTCATCTATACTTCATGGGCATTACATTTAATTTTTCCTGTTTAATAGTATCTTTTGTCTTATTTTTGCTTTAATTAGCCTTTTTGGTTAATTGTAAAATTCAACTTTGTTATTTATCAATCATTTGTATTAATTACACTTTTTCTTGAAAGATTGATTTGTGCTGATTCATTTCTCATATATTACATCTTTATATATACTACAATCTGATTCTGAATCAACTGTGTCTTCCATTACTATGTCTTTTTGATCTTCTCTTTTAAATATGATATTGTTTTACTTATCATAGCTTTACTCCATATTCAAATATTTTTTTTTAATTTATTTTAATTGTTGTTCTTGTACAATTTTCTGTCTTTTACTCCCATCCCAGCCCACTGCCCCAGCCCTCCCCACCTCCCTCCCATTTCCACCCCACCTAGTTTTTGTCCATGTGTCCTTCATACTTGTTCCTGTAAACCCTTCCCCTTTTCCCCTGAAATTTCCTCCCCTCTCCCCTCTGGTGACTGTCAGCCTGTTCTCAGTTTCAGTGTCTTTGGTTATATTTTGCTTGCTTGTTTGTTTTGTTGATTAGGTTCCTGTTAAAGGGGGTATTCATATGGTATTTGTCTTTCACTGCCTGGCTTATTTCACTTAGCATAATGCTCTCCAGTTTCATCCATGCTGTATTTGGAGAGCTCCTTCTTTCTTTCTGCTGCATAGAATTCCATTGTGTAAATGTACCATAGTTTTTTGATCCACTCATTTACTGATGGGCACCTAGGTTGCTTCTGGCACTCAGCTATTGTAAATTCTGCTGCTATGAACATGGGGGTATGTAGTTTCCTTTGGATTGGTGCTTCAGGGTTCTTAGGATATAATCCTAGCAGTGGAATTGCTGGGTCAAAAGGTAGATCCATTTTTAGTTTTCTGAGAAAATTCCATACTGTTTTCCATAGTGGTTGTACCAGTCTGCAATCCCACCAACAGTGCAGTAGGGTCCCCTTTTCTCCACAACCTCTCCAACACTTGTTGGTTGTTACTTTGTTTATGATGGCCATTCTGACCAGTGTGAAGTGGTATCTCACTGTGGTTTTAATTTGCATCTCTCTGATAGCTAGCAAGAACAGAGAGAGCCCAGAAATAAACCCAAGTTTCTATGGTCAATTAATATTTGACAAAGGGGGCAGCAACACAAAATGGAGTAAAAATAGCCTCTTCAACAAGTGGTGTTGGGAGAACTGGACAGCTATATGCAAAAAAAAATGAAACTCGAGCACCAACTTACACCACACACAAAAACAAATTCAAGCTGGATAAAGATTTAAATATAAGCCGTGACACCATTAAAGTCCTAGAGGAGAACATAGGCAGGAAAATCTCAGATATTTCACGCAGCAACGTTTTTACTGATATGTTCCCTAAAGCAATGGACATAAAGGAAAGAATAAACAAATGGGATCTCATCAAAATAAAAAGCTTCTGCACGGCTAAAGAAAACAGTATTAAAATTTAAAAAAATGAGCCAACTGTATGGGAAAACATATTTGCCAATGATACCTCAGACAAGGGATTAATCTCCAAAATATATAAAGAACTTAAATGACTCCACTCTAAGAAGACAACCAACCCAATTAAAAATGGGCAAAGGACTTGGTCAAATATGTTTTGAAAGCCTTAAGGTCACCAGCTCAAATATAGCAAGTCATCATAGGATGCTGGGGGAAAAGCAGCAAGAGAAAAATAAATTAATGAGACCTAGACAGTTAAAATGTAGGGAGCCCTCAACAAACCTCTCTATGACTTCTGTAAGCCTAGAAATAAGATTTAGAAAGTTCCTTAAATCTGTTATGGATCATGACAGGGATAGAAGGACAGACAGGGAGATAGATAGCTTTTCCTGTGTGCCCTGATCAGCCCAATGGCAAGATGCCAGGTGATGAATGCATCCCATTGTGTATGTTTTCAGTGTTCCAAAGTGTTTTTTTTTTTTAATTCACCTGCAAATGTGATCATGTCACTTTTTTGTTTGGAACTTTTCAGTCACCTGCTGTCGAGTGAAGAGTCAAATCTAAACTCAGTTTACAAGGCATTGAATGAACTGGTCCTTGCTGATCTATCCAGCATCCACCCCGTTCCTTCCAAGCCCTCTCCCTTTCTGTGATGGCAGGAGAGGATCTGGATTTCCCTGGGTAACTGTACCCACTCCCCTTCAGTGGTTCTGAAGCTCTGGCCCTGGCAGCATTCCCCCTTCCTCCTGTTCTCCTGATTACTTCATCTGACAAATCCCCATAGGCCTTTATGTTTCACTTCAGATAGTGTCCTTAACCAAGTCTTCCCAGCCTCTCTCAGGTACTCTCTTTTGTGCTCTTTACATCCTTCCTTCATAGCAACTACTTTATTTCAAGTATATGTGCTCCTTGGGGGCAACAGCCATGTGGTTTCATCTTTGAATCTCTGGTATCTAGCATGGTCCCTGGCAAAGCAGGTGATAAAAATTTCTTAAACAAACAATGAGATAAGAATTGGATATTGGATGCAATGTTACAGATACAGCCTCATTTTTCCTTCCTAAGGAATACTCCAGAGTTAGAAAGCAGACAAAACTGCACAAAGAAATTTTCAATTTAGCCTTCTTAGTTTTTAATTTGTTTAATTTTTTTAAACTGTTACTTGGAGATTTTTCTCCATCCGTCTTCGTGCAGGATGTGGAATGATCACAAAGCTCTTTTTATAGAGAGGAAGCATGAAGCTGGGGTGAATGTGGCTCATCCAAAGAAGACTAGAGATGTCTCTGTAAAAGCCTAACAATCATCCAAAGCAGGGAACTCTTGCAAATCCATCCACCCACTCATCAAAAACACAAGTAGGATAAAAACTATCAGCACCTTCTAACCGCAAAACTGTATCATAAACTTCCAGCTGCCAGGCATCACTTCAGATAATGTTCTTATTTCTGGCTTTTCTGAAGCTTTTACACACATCTCAATTTTGGTGCTAAAAAGTAACGCACATCTTAAGTCTATAGCTCAACAAAAACATCTTAAGTCTATAGCCTCAAAGTCCAGTGGGGACAATCCCTGGGAAGTGGGCTAGACAGGAAGCAGAGCTACCTCTCACTTCCACAAGTTGTAATAGCCTTCCAGATCGTGTCTGTGGTCAATGACTGGTCAGAGCTGGCCCGCCTCCAACAGGCTTGTTTAGACTACTTGATGAGTTGACACAGCAACGACTCTTTCCAGTGCTATTAGTGTCTGAACATTAACAAGTAACAGTGTTCAGTGAGACTATTAAAGAGAAAAGGCATTTTAATCTTTGTTTTGGAAGTGAGCCTTCCAAACAAACCTGTGGTAAGAGAACTCTTATGAGCAAGTGGCTGAGTCATTGCAGCTATCCTCTGCTCCTGGTCAGAATATCCGGACGAATGGAGGGGATACCCCCAGCTTACCACACTTACACAGAGAAAATGCTAAATACGCTACGTGATGAATTTTCAGCACTCTGTCAGCAATACTATACTTTCAAATTCTAAGCAAATGGTTCACAAAGGAGTCCCTTACCTTTCTTAACGGCAAGACAAACAAACCTCCTGGAGACAGGGTTTCTCACCTTACAAGGGAACCCATGCAATTTAGAGACTGCTAGGATGGCATTTAGACTTATGGGTCTGGGAACTGCTGTGGTTCCCAGGTGTGTCACCCTGTCAGGGACAGTCACAACTAAAAGTGTGGAGATGGTGGCAAGAATGTGAGACAAGAGGCTCTATCTGTCTCCAAGAGTCAGCATTTCAAGACAAAACAAAAGCAAATGGTTCACACACAGAGAAATGTAAGCTGATCTTGGTTTCTCTTTTCTTGTTCTTTTGTCAACAAACATAAAAGCAGAGAATCATAAAACTTAGAGTTTGAAGGGAACCTAGAGGTCTTTTCTGATCTAAGACCAGTGTGTTTTGCATATTATTAAGTTAAACAAGTCAGCTCATGAGGTCCTCAATCATGGTTTTCATCTATAGTAACAACCATTCAATTTTCCTCATTGGAAATTTATAAAACTGGAATGAGAAAAGTCAAATCTCTTGGCATCCAAGAGTATGAATCAAGAACAGTTGGTAGGATCCGTGATGCATACTGAGTTTATATGGTATGCATCAGGGTTTATTTTTCATCATTCTTACTCAGTTTGCAAACAGCAAGGAATTATTAACTGTTTCACAAAATCTGCTTTCTTCCAACCATTCAGTTAACTGAGTTCATCATCAATTTGATTTATATAGTAGGAGCTGAAATAAAAAACAATGAGTTTAAACTACGGACTATCATCCATATTTAATGTGTTTTAAAATGAGAGTGAGTGTGAAATAAAATTAGCCATCACACAATGTTCAAATTGAAGAGGAGAAATCAGGCCTATTTATCCTTCCAAATTCCCTTGCCATAAGAGTGGAAAATATAAACACTGGATTGTGAGAGTCCACTCAAATGGTAATTTTATCAAAATTTCTGATCTTGAAGAATAGAAGGAAGAAATGTATCCTCAATTTTATTAGTGAATACAACCAGTGACTGCAAGCCTGTTGCAAATATTTCTGTTTTGATAACATTAGGAATCATAGAAAAGATACCTGGTGCCCATTTTCCAATTTTCAAGATGAGGAAGTGACCTCAGGTTATCATAGAAAGTAAGTATAGCTCTATTTGGCTTCTTTATGTGTTTCTTTCATGCATAAATATTTTGGAAAGTTTCTGGTCTCACTTATTAGTGTATTTTTTTCTGTCTTATTCCTAATATGGAAGTAGAACTTTAAACCACCAGCCTCCTATTCCAGTCATATTTTTATAACAGTGGTAGGTTGAATAATGTGCCCCCCCCCAAAAAAAATACCCAGATCCTGATTCCTTAGAAACCACGAAAGTTACCTTGTGTGATAAAAGGGACTTTGTAAATCTAAGTTAAGTTTCTTGAAATCGGGAGGTTATCTTGGATTATCTTGGTGGGCTGTAAATGCAATCACAAATATACTTAAAAGAGGGAGACTTGCCCATAGAGACAAAAGAAAAAGGCAGTGTGAATTCTGAAATAAGAAGCTACACTCTTGGCTTTGAGGATGAAGGAAGAGGTCATGAGCCAAAGAAAGCAGAGTGCAATTGCAATTCTAGAAGCTGGAAAAAGCAAGGGAACAGATCCTTCTCTAGCTTGCAGAAGACATGCAGGTCTTCTGACTGACACTTCAGTTTCAACCTAGTGAAACCTGTTTGCACTTCCGGCCTCCAGATCTGTAAGAGAATAAATTTCAGTTATTTTAAGCTACCAAGTTTGTGGTAATTTGTTACAACAGGCACCGGAAACTAATACAATTACCTTTGCTTTAACTAGCTTTGTAAAATAATCATAAAACTGATTTTTTTTCTTGGGTGTGTATCTGATACATTTGGGAAACCTGGGCTGCATAGAAGTTGTGTCCTAACACAGCAAATTAAACTTGAGACACTGTCTCCCTTTTAAATCAGCCAAATTTGGAAGGACACTTTTTTATCACTATTTTTTGGCTTGCTATTTATTTGTAGTTTGTATAACACAAATGAAAAAGTATCTATTTCTAAAATTAGTATTTTGACATAATTTTTAACTCTTTATTTTTCTTACCATTATTTAATTTTTTTTTCAGTTTGGGCTCATTGTTCTTTTTAAAAGTTGTTCTTTCCAAAATAAGGCTTTTTTCTCTTTTGAGAAATTAAATGAAGTGACAGTGATGGGCTATGTTGAAATATTTGTCCTTTAAATTTTGTAAATCTGTGAGACTGGTCACATTCTAAACATCTGAAATCAAATAGAACCCTCTCCCTCCTGGCACACTAACATGTAGCTAAGACAACTTTATGAAAACACTTTATCTCCTCAGCCATTCCTGTCCACCTCCCAAAATGTGAAACAGACAACCCAGAAAGTTGGAGGTGATGGAGGACATCCTCTCCACCCCCTAATTTTGTTTTATTTATTTATTTTTCTACATTCAACATTATTTTTGTTTTAGTGTCAAGTGTACAGAGTTGTGGTTAGACAATCATAAACTTTGCAAAGTGATTACCCCGATATTCAAGTACCCACTTGACATAATATGTAGTTATTACAATATTATTGAGTATATTCCCTATGCTGTAATTTACACCCCTGTGACAGTTTTGAAACAACCAATTTTTAAAAATATATTTTACTGATTATGTTATTACCATTGTCTCAATATTTATTCCTTTGACTGACTCTGCTTGGTATACCTATTTCCTTCAGCAATCCCCCCTTAGTTCATGTCCAGTTGTCACCCATATAAGTTCTTTGGCTTCTCCACTTCCTACACTGTTCTTAACATCCTCCTGTCTATTTTGTACCTACCAATTTGTACTTAATCCCTGCATCTTTTCCCCCATTTCTCTCCCTTCCCTCTCCCAACTGATAACACTCCAAATGATCTCCATGTCTATGATTCTGTTTCTGTTCTGCTTGTTTGGTTAGTCTGTTTTTAGATTAAATTGTTGATAATTATGAATTTATTGTCATTTCAATGTTCATAGCTTTGATCTTCTTTTTCTTTTATAATTCCCTTTAACATTTCACATAATAATAGCTTGGTGATGATGAACTCATTTAGTTTTATCTTGTCTGGAAAGCACTTTATCTGCCCTTCCATTCTAAATGAAAGCTTTGCTGGATAGAGCAATCTTGGATGTAGGTCCTTGCCTTTCATGACTTGGAATACTTCTTTCCAGCCCCTTCTTGCCTGTAAAGTTTCTTTTGAGAAATCAGCTGACAGTCTGATGGGAACTCCTTTGTAGGTAACTGTCTTCTTTACTCTTGCTGC
Organism: Anoura caudifer; assembly: GCA_004027475.1. NCBI lineage: Eukaryota > Metazoa > Chordata > Mammalia > Chiroptera > Phyllostomidae > Anoura > Anoura caudifer. Next base: position 268,201 of record PVKU01001307.1, read on the forward strand.
TTTTAAGAATTCTCTCTTTATCTTTAGTCTTGGGTAACTTAATGATGATGTGCCTTGGTGTGTTCCTCTTTGGGCCCAACTTCTTTGGGACTTTCTGTGTTTCCTGGACTTCCTAGAAGTCTATTTCCTTTGCCAGGTTGGGGAAGTTCTCCTTCATTATGTTTTCAAATAAGTTTTCAATTTCTTGCTCTTCCTCTTCTCCTTCTGGCACCCCTATAATTCAGATATTGGAAAGTTTAAAGTTGTCCCAGAGGTTCCTAAGCCCCTCCTCATTTTTTTGAATTATTGTTTCTTCATTCTGTTCCAGTTGGATTGGAACAATCCAGTTTATTTCTTCCTTTTGTTTCAAATTGTTGCTTTGAGACCTGGTTTCCTTCCTGACACTGTTGGTTCCCTGAATATTTTGCTTCATTTCACTTTGGGTACCCTTCATTTGTTCTTTCATTTTGTGACCAAGCCCAATTAGTTCTGTGAGCATTCTGATCACCAGAGTTTTGACCTCTCCATCAGATAGGTTGGCTGTCTCCTTATCACTTAGCTCTCTTTCTGGAGTTTTGCTCTGTTCTTTCATTTGGACCATATTGCTTTGTCTCAGCCCATATGTTAAGTTGTAAGGGGGTGGGGCCTTAGGTATTCACTGGGGTTGGGCAACTGTCTTTGCTGGGTTGTGTCTCTGCATTTGGGGGAGGGGTCAGAGACCGAACAATGAAGGTGCTTGCTGGGCTCTAGCCCCACTTTCCAACCAACTCTTGTATGAGACTGGGAGTTTCTCCCACCATGGTAACCCACATGGTAGTCCACAGCCAGCTCTGAGTCTCAGTTTCCCATTCAGCTAGCCCTGCCCTCGAGGTCCATCACCTTGCCGAGGGTCCTTTCAGCCAGCCCTGCCCAAGGTCCGATGCCTTGCTGGGGATTCTTTCATCCACCTGTCTGCCCCTGTCTTGCTTCCAGCAGTCTGGTTGGTCTGGATGGTCTGGTTGACTGTTTCTTTACGTCCTTGGTTGTCAGAGTTCCATGCAGTTTGATTTTCTGATACTTCTGGTTGTTTACTGTTTTTAGATTGGTTGTTATCCTCCTTTGGGTTGTGCAAGGAAGTGAAGGGTTTCTACCTATGCCTCCATCTTGGCCAGAACTGAAGGCTGTATTTTTGATAGATGATGAAGAATAGAAAGCAGGTTTAGAAAAGAAACTGTAGTTCAAGAGGCTGTTGACAAATTGTATGGTATACCTCTGGGGACAGTATCAGAGTAAGACCTAAAAACAGCAAACAACCCCCAAATCACAAAATAATTTAGAAATGTAATTTTTATAGTATACATTTCTTACTAATTTGCCTCAAAATCTTTGAATATAAAATATTGCAAACCAGCATTTTTAAATGAACCTCAATCCAATCTCTGTGTTTTTGCTAGTATAATATTTGATGTTAAATCCATTAAGAGACATATCAGATTTCTTTTATTATGTATCACTTTTGGTGTCATCTTCAGACAGATACTAAAACAGATTTGTTATATGAGCTGCTGGAGATCGTGGACATCATGACAATTGGTAACATGATCTCTCAAAATGGCAAACAATTCTTACTAACATTCTGAAGCACAAAGTCCATTCTTCCTTGATTTACATGGTCAATTGCTTTCCTGGAATTTGAGTGTATGTTAAAATTGCTCAAAAATACTTTGAGTCTATATATAAAGTAGCTTTAGGTTTCAGGCTCAGATAATTATAAACAAATTTCTAATTTATATATCTATTTGTTGGGATATTTAAAAGCTGCACAAAACTCAGCTTATTCATTGGGCAAACTGTCCCTTACACTGCAGGACATCTAGCATGCCAGCTCCATTGGATGCTAGGAGTGTCCTCCAATCACTGTGAAAACAAAAATACCCCTGCAAATTTCCAAAATGCCCTCCAGAGGAGGTACCACATCTGTTGAGAATCAATGATCCAGATCTATAAACCTGCAAGCATTTGGATAGCTGTTCTCATCTAGCCTCTGAACACATACTTTTTCCTTCATTCCCATGTTGTACTGTACAGGCAATCCTATGTGATACTTCAATTTTTAATGATAAAGGAACTATAGAATAACTAAAATATATCATAAGGGAACACTTGGCTAGGAGTCCAATTCTGTAAGACCCTGTTGTTATTCTATTTGCATAGCACATATGTTGCAATCTAATGAGAGAGATACTTCACAAATTATCTATCTCTGAATATGGATGTTATTAGAGAGAGAGAGAGAGAAGGTCTGTAAACCTCTTCACATCCAAAACTTGCCTTTTTTATCTCTCTATCAACTAGGGCAATGCCTGGCCATAACTGCTGTCTCTGGGCTGAGTGAAGCATGCTGGCATACATGTTGTAAAGAAGAGTAGGGGAAAGAGTGACACTTCCTCACTGGGAAAGATGATCATTTGTGGAAACTGATGTCTGAGGGGCATACCAGGCTTCACCATGATCCCAGGGACTCTTAGCCCAGAGTGTGTGTGAGTTGGGTGGGAAAAGGGACAGTTAGGAAGCATAGTTCAAGATGATGTTCTAAAGGCGGGGGTGAACGGATTAACCAAGAGTCTTGGGGCAACAAGTAGACAAGAAGGAAAGTGGTTCTATTGGTTCCTGTCCTCTACAGCCAGGCTGACCCCCAGGTGTGAGGCTACTGGAATTCTTGAGAGGACCTTCAGGAATAGAGTACAGTGCAATGGCTCTGGCACTAGGTTGGAATTTAGGATCATGTACCAAGTTTCAAGGAGACCTGAAGAAGTAAATGGGGCAACAGGCTGGAAATTTGAGAATAGAGTCAAAGGAAGTGTCCTAGCACTGTAATTTGAAAGGATGAATGGAATGAGTTGTGCTGGGGGATGATTTGGACAATTAGGGACTATGGTCTTAAGTGTCAGATATGAGGGACAGAAAATGGGAGTTTGGGAGTAATGTAGTGGGAGAGTCTCCCCCTAACCCCTTGAGTTCCAGTGAAAAAGAACCTGAGGCTGTAAAAGTAACTCTTGGGTTGATCTGCACAGCAGGGTCAGGCTGGGCTCAGCTTTGAAGGACTGGATGAGGCAGAAGGAAGGAAACTAGCTAGGTGGGTGGTAGACATGAGGTGAGGTAGAAAACATCATTTTTTAAGTGTAAAATTGAATTAGATGATGTATTTTGACCTATAATGTACTATGAGGTGCTTGAGTTATGGTTGGTTTTTACTATATAAGTAAATCACAAGAATTTACTAAAAAGGCTTAATTCTTAGTGCCCCAACCAGAGACTAAGCAGACCAAAATTTCCAGGTTTATTTTCAGTAACTAGAATGTTGGGGAAAGGTCTAAAGTATTCCAGATGGAATGTAACTTGAAGTGGGGAAGCAGGAAGGAGGGAGAAGTGTGCGGCATTTCTCACCTTGACTTTACATCTGTTATTACTTTCTTATTTCCCTGAAATACTAGGCTTGTCTCCACAAAAAACAATCCCTTCTTCATACACACTAGCTCCTCCCACCTCCCCTCCCATAACAAAAAAGAAGGCAGTAATATAAATGTGAGGCTCTTTTGTTTCTAAACCTATCAATAGGATTGATTTTATTTGAAAATCAGTTATCTTAAATTTCAATATTGTCTTATCTTCCACAAAGTAATGACAACTATGTAAAAACATCTATCACATACCACTTAATGAAAGGAGTGTGATGACAGGATATTTCACTATAAACAAAAAACTCAGCATAACATTTTTCATGTTATTGAAGTCTGAAAATTTTTTAGCCACACAGTTTGGTATTATGGATTCCTGGTTCACATTACTCCTTAAGCAGGATCCAGCAGGCACCAAAGATTGTCTACAAAATCAGGCAGAAGTTGTTATTTCAACCTAATGTTTTGGGTAGATTAAAACAACTAATTAAAGAAAATTGTTTAGAAAGTACAGAGCATTGAAATAAATATTTTCTTAAAAGTAGATGAAATTTAAGCCAAGATACCTGTCTCAAGGTCTGGTAAGCCAAGTTGGTTCAAGAAGAATATCCTAACATGTTTGTTGGTCTATTTGTGGACAGATTTAGAAGCAGTAAATTCAAATTCTGGGGTGTTGCCAAAGCAGAGATGAGATTTCTCACAGTCATGGTGGTCATCTCCGTGGTGATCAGATGGCTGCGGACAAGGGTCTAAGACGAGATGCTGTGAACCTGAGAGAACAGCTGCCAAGGGCAAGTTTTCCACCCCTCGACGATAACACTGTTACCAGCTCTAATGATCAGTTTTTGCTGTTTCTCAAGTCTCTTTCTGACATAAGTTTAAAGTTAGGTTAACCTACAAGAAAAGCCTTCCACCCTTAACAAGAAATACAATTAGGTACTTGCCTGGCAAGATGGCTCAGTTGATTGGAGCATTGTCCTGTACACCCAAAATGTTGTGGGTCTGATCTCTCATCTCTCTCTCTCTCTCTCAAATCAATAAACATATCCTCAGGTGAGGATGAAAAAAAGAAACATGATTAGAAAGATAGTAAAAAGTTTGGAAGATATAAGATTGGAAGACTGAAAGTGACCTTCTAATTTATCCTAACCAAGTTGGATAAATTAACCTTATTATTGCTATTTTGCAAATAGACTGCATTCTCTTCCCCTTACTTAGAACATCCTCTCCAGAACAACTATAAAGGACACATGGACAAAACCAAGGTGGGTGAAAGCAGGGGAGGGAAGTGGGGATGACTGAGGTTGGGTAGGGGGGAGTGGTGGAGGGCAAATGCAGACAACTGTACTTGAACAACAATAAAATAATTTTAAAAAGAAAAAATAATAAAAGCAGCTAAACCTTAAAAAAAAAAAAAAAAAAAGACAACAAAAACCCCCACCCTTTTCACACCCTCCCACGCCCCCAGGACCAGCCAAAGTATCTATTATCCCAGATCCTGACCCTCACTGAAACCGATTCCAGTACTAATAGTATCAACTGCGTGATTCAACTTTCTTTTGGTTTCTGTTTTTATTTTTCTTTCTTACCGCTTACTATTGTTGTCATGTTAATCCTGTCGCTTCCCTTAAGGCAAGTTTCATGTGGTAAGCATCTTTTGCCTTTAACTGGTACAGAAATTAGTTACTATTTTTTCCAAAGAGAGTTTACTGTTCACAAAACACTTTCTCTTATAGTTTCCTTTAATTCGGAGGATAATTCAGTGAGGAGGGTACTATTATTATCTCACTTTATAGATGAAAAACAAGGTCATAAAGGTCGAATTATTTGCCTGATATCACACCCTCAGCGGAAGGTGACACTGGATATGAGAGCTCTGCCTTCTGCCTTCGAAATCCTTGGCAATTTCTACTCTACAGTGGACCTCCCTCTAATAGGTTGCTCCAGGTACCTAGAAATGCAGATCAACGCTGTTATGTAAAGACGGGCATGTTTATGACTGCTGTGCTTTAGAGAATGGAATTTCTGAGAAAATTCGAATGTGTTGAATGCTCATGTTTGTAAGAGCTTTAAATGCATTGATATTGTGGAAAGCAATTGAAATGAATCCTTTTTTCCATAACTACCTAGAGTCATGTAGTTTTACACATATATGTACACATGTCTTTGTGTGTGCACACATGTGTGCATGTGTGATGTTGAATGGCATGATAATGTGATCTCCTTTGACTTGCTCATGTTTAAGAGAGAAAATGATTTAATCTCATTTCCTTTCTCTCTGCATGTTTTTTTTAAGGTATTACAATGTGGTTCTAAATGTTTTTTACTGTCAACTAGATGAATCCAAAAAGGAAATATTAGCACTCTGGGAAAATATTAAACAGAAATACCAAAGAAGACTATAGCATTGGCTAACACTATTTTGAGGGATGTTACCATCTGCTCACTCTCTTTCATAACAACATTTTCTAGTGAAATATTTCAGTCACACATAAAGTATAAAAAAATAACAAAACCAATATCTATGAATCCATCATCCGATTACAAAAGAAAAGTAAAAATAAAGTTGAGATGCCTGCATACTCTTCCACATCATAATTCCCTGTCTCCCTATCAGGTTATTTCCAGATTTTATGCTTTGAGTGTGTGTGTGTGTGTGTGTGTGTGTGTGTGTATAGTTTTTTAAACAATATTTAGTATTATTTTTATAACTGAATTTTTACACAAGAGTTATACTTTTTGTATCTCCCTGAAACTTGCTTTTTTTCTATGTTGAATTTGTGAGTTTTCTTGTTAATGCTTTGAGATTTATCTGTGTTGATACATGAAACTCTAGTTTATTAATTTTTACTACTGTGGAATAGGCCTCTGCATGACTAATCCAAAATTTATCTACCCATCCTACTAAATGCTGTTACTGAACATTCAGGTCCCTTTCAGTCTTCCCCAATGACCAACAGTGCTGCGCTGGCAGTCTTGTGCATGTCTATTGCAACATGTCCTAGGATTTCTCTGGAGTTTATATCCAGAAGGATAAATTGAACATTATTATTTAACCAAAATAATAGTTTCCATGGCCTCATATCCTCACTAACACTCGGTATCGTCACACTTTAAATCTTTTTGCAAAAAGTTAGATATAAAAATGGTATCTCTGTGTGGTTTAAATTTACATTTTTCAAATTACTAGTAAAGTTGAGCATCTTTTCAGATGTTTGTTGACCATGCCCATTTTATTCTCTGAATAGTCTCTTTATAACCTTTGCTCATTCTTCTGATTGTTTGAAGTTTTCTTAATGGTTTGGGGAGTGTTCTCCATGTACTGTGGGTATTAGTTCTTTGTCAGTTATATGCATTGTTAGTATTGTCTCACAATCTGTACTGTCTTTTTTATTTTAATGATATATTTGATCATATATATTTTAAATTTTAATATAATCTCTCATTAATCTTTTTATGGTTTGAGCTTATAATTTAAGGTAGTCTTTTAAAGTTAGGTCATAAGGATATCCTATATTTTTTCCTATAGTTTATAGTGGTTCTTTCTATGTTTAGTTCTTTATTTTGCCTTAAATTTCTTTTAGAAATATGGTGTGAGGCAGGGATTCAATTTATTTTTCCACTTGAAAAACCAGTTGTCTCAGCACTATTTACTGAATAATCAATCCATCACTTTGAGTGATTCTCAGTGCCACTTCTACACTCATTAAATTTCCATGTAGGTATGTTTTTGTTTCTGAACTCCTTATGTTGTGCCTTTAGTTTACTTTCTATTCTTGTACTGATAACTTCAAGCTCTTTAATATTTTAGGAAACATTTCTTACTCTTCTAAATCATTGTGAGTCTCTTTGACTTTTTGTTTTCCTAGGTAAAATTTGGTATCAACTTATTAAGTTTCACACACAAAAAGAATCCTTTTGGATGTTGATTCTAATCACATTGAATTTACAGATATACTATACCCACATTAGAGAAAATTTGAAAATAGAAATAACAAAGGTCTCACAGTACTAGTACCCTAATAAGTTATTCATTTATGCATGTGTGTGCTTATTGTTTATTTCCCACTAGAAAGTAACCTCCCTAAGAATAGGGACTTTGCATGTGTGTTCATTGCTTCAATGCCAGTGACTGAAAACGTGTGTAGCACACAGTAAGTACTAAACTGGTATTGGCAGAATAAATGAAAGAATAAATGTAAATGTATTTTCTTATAATTTTTCATAACTTCATTTTTAAGGTAATTTTAAAACCATTAACAGAGAGGTGAGATATTTTTTCCATGTAGATTTGTGAAGAACAAGACATTATTCTGAGGAGACATTTCCTTTCATGTGTTATACAGACATTAGACCAGCAGGATGTTGTGGAAAAAGAGAGGTCAGTGGACAAGCATGTTTGGGAAATGCCTCATGCCAGACTCATCTCTTAGAGTCACCATGTGTGTTAGCATTTTAAAGGTTCCAAGAAGTTCTGCAGTAATAAAACAAGTTCATTTTTTTCCAAAAATTACCTGCTCCCCTTCTAAAAATACTAAATGTCATTTTCTATACTAAACACAAATGCTGTTCTGAAGAACAATTCTACAATTTGTGGGAAAGCATAGAACTGGAAAACATTAGAGAATGTAAGATTTTCTAAATGTGTTCTCCCATGTAATTGAACATTTACTGAGTTGAGATTAATTCATGGGTCTGGCACATCCCTTGAGATGTCTTCATTTTTAACAGCTTCTTTCCTTCTAATATTCAATAAAGTGGAAATGATTAGTTGGTGCAAACTTCAATTTTCTGTTGGCTCATAAAAGTAAAATTTAGCCAAAGAAATACATTTAAAATATCTATTTTATTTATTTTACTTCCGAAAGAAAATAAATTTATAGGGCTAAGATGGAGGCATAGCTGGACATGCTGAGCCTCCTCTCACAACTAAGATTAAGGACAACAAAAATATAGAACCAAAAGAAAACCCAACCAGGACAGAAAGAAAATTGAATTCTGCGAGAGTCGGACAACAACATTTCACCCAGACTGGTAAGAGGGGTGGAGTCAGCAGCCGGTAGAGTCCAAGGGTCGACGGAGTTGAATCGCAGCGGGATAAGCTGGTGGTGGTCCCGGGTGCCCAGTCTCTCCAGGTGCACAGGCGGCAGTGTTGCCGAACCGAGGAGGCCAGGCAGGGCTCACAAGGTGGTGGACTGTGGACACACATTCACGCACAGATAAACCAGGCGAAAACAGGCCGCAAGACAGACTGTGTGATGCAGGGCCCTAGCACCCAGAAGTGAAGCCTAAAAACACCCATTGAAAGTACTTGTAGGGGCTGAGGTGCTGGGAGGGAGTCCCAGCCTCAAAGGAGAGTTCACTGGGGAGAGCCACGGGGTCCTGGAGTGTACGCAAGCCCACCCACCCGGGATCAGCACCAGAAGGGCCCAATTTGATAGGGGAAAGAGGCTGAAGGGACTGGAATTCATGAGACAGCACAGAGCAAGCACCATTGTTCTCTCTTGGACCCCGCCCCCACATCCAGCATCACTACCCAGCAACTGGGCTGCCCCACCCTGGTGAACGCCTAAGGCTACACCCCTCACTTTGTAACAGCTGCAACCAGACAAAAACAAAAACAAAAACAAAAAAAAAAAACCCAAAAAACAAAACCAAGGATGGCTCAAAAGGGAGAACAGACCGGGGCCCTGGAGCTAATTCATCTGAGCAACGAGGAGGTGGTCAACCTATCAGATGCAGAGCTCATAGCACTGGTAGCCCACCTATCAGAAGCACAGTTCAAAGCTCTGGTGATTAGGAAGCTCACAGAGCTTTATTTTTATTGGTTGATTTTGCTCATAAATTAGATGAACAAATTTAGACTACAATAAGTGAAATGAAGAAAAACGCACAGGGAACCAATAGTAATGGGAGGAAAACTGGGACTTAAATAAATGGAGTGGGCCAGAAGGAAGAAAGAAACAACCAAACAGAAAAGAATGAAGAAACAAGAATTCAAAAAGATGAGGAGAGGCTTAGGAACCTCCAGGACATCTTTAAACGTTCCAACATCTGAATTATAGGGGTACCAGAAGGGGAAGAGGAAGAGCAACAAGTGGAAAACTTATTTGAACAAATAATAAAGGAGAACTTCCCCAATCTGGCAAAGGAAATAGACTTCCAGGACGTCCACAAAGCTCAAAGAGTCCCAAAGAAGGTGGACCCAAGGAGGAACACACCAAGCTACATCATAATTCCATTAGCCAAGATTAAAATGAAGGAGAGAATTCTAGAAGCAGCAAGGGATAAGGGGACAGTCACCTACAAAGGAGTTCCCATCAGACTGCCAGCTGATTTCTCAAGAGACCTTCCAAGCAAGAAGGGGCTGGAAAGAAGTATTCCAAGTCATGAAAGGCAAGGACCTACATCCAAGATTGCTCTATCCAGCAAAGCTGTCATTTAGAATGGAAGGGAAGATAAAGTGCTTCTCAGATAAGGTCAAGTTCAAGGAGTTCATCATCACCAAGCCCTTATTATATGAAATGTTAAAGGGACTTATCTAAGAAAAAGAAGATCAAAAACAGGACAGTAAAAAGACAGCAAACTCACAGATATTAACAACCACACCTAAAACAAAAGCAAACTAAGCAAACCACTAAAACAGGAGCAGAAACACAGAAATGGAGATCACATGGAGGGTTAGCAATAGGGGAGAGGGAAGAGGAGAGAGGGAGACAAGTTACAGAGAACAAGTAGCATAGATGGTGGGTAGAAAATAGACAGGGGGAGGGCAAGAATAGTGTGGGAAAAGTAGAAGTTAAAGAACTTATGACACATGGACATGAACTAAAGGGGGAATGTGGGTGGGAGGGGGTGCGCAGGATGGAGGGGAATAATGGGGGAGAAATGGGACAACTATAATAGCATAATCAATAAAATATAATTTAAAAAAGAAAATAAATTTATAAAACCCTGTCTTGTATTTGTGTCCTACGGTTTTGTACTCGTACTGGTGTGACAGTAGAGCTCCTGCTGTGCTCCAACTTTTTCTCTTACTCATTGAATTTTTGGTTCCCAGAGGAAGAAAATTATTTGAATAATTAAATATTATATATTGTGATAACCATATTGTCCAGATTTTACTGACAGGTGGTATTTCCTGTCCCAGACCAAACACTGCATTTCCAAAATTTCTTCACTGTAGCCATTCTGCAATTGATTTTACTTAGAATAACCATAGTTTACCAGTACTTTCTTGAGAGTCAATGCGGGCACTGCTGTTACACCAGGACAATGGACATAAACCAGCACTGTCCAGGCAAATCAGGCACATGGCCATTCTAATTACACAAGACTCATTTCAGAATACTCTTTTAGTGTAAGATGACTGTTAACAGCTATCTTACTTTTAAAGGCTTTAAAGCATATTTTTAAAATTAATACAGTCATTAAAAATTTATTATTATGGAATAATAAAAAGGGTCGTTAGTGAGAATATCAGTATTACTAGGCATCAGAAAATGTAGAATCTCTTTTAAAAAAAAACCTCATTTCTGAACAAGATATTTAAAAAATACTTTAGGACCCTGACTATAGACAAAGCTAAGAGTTGTTCTCATAAAATTTACATATTAGATGTAACCTTTAAAAATGCTCTGGATATGTCAGCTACCTTGGAAGGACTGTGTTGACATCTGCAACCCATCATCAAATTTTGGAGGAAGGAGGGATTGCTTCTTCCAAGAGGAAACCTTAGGGAAACTCTGTGAAGCAGTAGAAACATTTTGACATTTTCCAAATAATAAAGTAAGATGGCATGTTTTTTAGAATTAATTTTTTTCTTTGGGGGAGCTCTTTCTGACATCTCTTTTATAAGATAGTAACAAAAATGATTCCCCCTAAATTTTATTTTATGAATCGAACCTAAAGATGCTTGAGCCAGTTGGTTTGTAAAATAAACTGGGAGTGCTTAACCTGAAGCCTTATGTATATAAAATACAATTGTAAGCATAACCAAATATGTAGATACACATTATATGTACATAGTTATCTACTCTCCTTATGAGGAGTTTCCCATAAGGACAGTTTGCTTTTTTCAGAAATAAGTTAATTAGGTTTGGGGCTTTGGAAGCAAAAACAATTATGTCAACTATCCAGCTAAATATTGATAGACAGATAGGTATGTAGGTAGATGTATATATGGATGTATCCTGATTATATAGCATATCCAGATGTAAATATAGATATAGATGCAAATATAGAGCTATGAAAACATAGACATGAATGCAAATATAAATTATAGAGTTAATTCTACCATATTTTAACAGATGCATTTAGAATAGCTTAATAATAGAAAACCATCACTTTAATCTTGATTAACTTCTCCAAAATATATTTTAGCTCTTATATAAATGAAACCCAAGGAGTGGCTAAGATTCATATTAAGAATACAGATTTCTTTCTTCACACGCTAATTTGAGTTGTGCTTTTAGTGAATAACAGATTTGGAAGACTTCTCAAGGGCTCATACGCTGCTGACTCCCCAGTCTGGAGTGTTCTTCATGCAAATCTCCAAAGTTCATTTTCCTTAATTTCATGCTGATCTCTGTGTTAATTTCATCTACACAGAGATACATTCCTGAACACTATGGCCAAGAAATCTTTTTGAGAGTGAGACACCCCCCTTCCATCCCTCTCTAATATTCTGCTTTGTTTTATCCCCTTATATTTGTCATTTCTGATTCTTCCTTCTTACCTTTCTCCATCATCCCTTCCCCCTTCCTCCTTTCCTCCCTTCCCCTCCTCCCTTTCTTCTCTCCTTTTCTTTTCTTCTTTTTCTATTCTATTCTATTCTATTCTATTCTAATTTTCTAGCTGTCTCTGTCTCTAAAGAGCTGGAACTTCATTCACTTGTTGTCATATTTTCAGTGCCTAGAATATTGCCTGACACTGAGTATTTAAAATCTTTGTTGCATGAATAAATAAATAAATGAATTAATTAAAGTCCATCCAATTTAACTCATGAGATAATGCTACATGAGAGTAGGTGATCCTCCACAGAGAAACAGAAATCATGTCCTTTGAACTCCAACTATATTCCAGGCACAGTTCTGGGAATGTCTGGGAATATCATTCAACAGAGTTGCATGTGAAGTGGAACTGTTGTCATGTTTCTTTAACTGAATTTGTTTTCTACTTTGGGCCCTTATTCTGTTGGGCAGTGGAAAGTTTAACTGAATCTATTTGAGATATCGTGCCCCTTTCTTTGGGATTGTGTACACTTGTAAGGTAGATGAGTGTGTGATTGGGGAGACAGATTCTGGTAATGTGCACTTTCTCTGCTGACCAAGCATCCTTGCTTCTGCCTGGTACTTGTCATCGGTTCACACAGGTCGCTTCAGTTGTGACTCTCTCAACTAATTCCTGACAACCTGGGAACATGGCCAGCTGCCTGGTAGGGCAGGCTGAGATATGAAAACTCTGCTTCCTTGCCTCCTTTGGGTACAGGAGACTCTTTTGCTGCATCTGAGAAGGGAAGGTAGATGCAGGTGGCGCTTAAGGAAACATATAGGAAAGAAGCAGAGGAAGGGGTGCTATATCTAGATCCTTAGAAGTGTTCAAGAGGTCGATAACAAAATGGCATCATGGGAACCCAAGAAAGTGAGGGTTTTATAAAAGAGAAAGGTCAACAGCATCAAACACCAAGAGAAACCAATTGAAGTGGTGGGTTGTGTCTAAGAGATGCTCGAACAATGATTTATTTAAAGGGGGCAAAAGAAAAAACAGGTTAGCTATGATATGGTAAAACATAGAAAAAACATTTATTTGGACTTTTTGTATTACCAAAAACTTTTGCAGTTTTGCTGTAGAAACCCAGAGAATGAATTCTGGTCAAGGGTGACTTTTTCACTTTTCAATTTTAAGACCACTTACTACAAAGTGGCGGCAGCTGGCTGTTTCCTCAGCCCCAATTTTAACTAACTTGGCACACTTCACAAACATTTAGTATTTCATCCTTAATTTGTGCTGTTTCTTCCGTGGCAATGACCTTTTGTTATGGTCAATTGCTCATTTTCTTTCTGTCCCACCCCCAAAGGTTTTGTAGAGGCGTTACACAGAACAGCTGCTTGGAACATGCATAGGCCAGTTTACATTAGGCTGTTTTTTCTTGAGAAAGTCATAGTTTAAACAAATGGTTGTGTCTATTTTAATCATTTTTGCCCTCTTTTGAAGTGTTTTTTCAAACATAAGTTTTTTTTTAGAATAAAGTTTTGCATTATAAATTAGTCTGCTCTGTCATGTCCCTTTTAAACACAGCTGTTACTACAATGTAAACAGAGTTTTAAAAATGTAGATAAACAATTACAAGAGGAAGAGTTTCAAGTGTTTTTAACACATGGTAAGTTTTTGCTTACTTGAATTCTGTGGTTTGAAAGTTGAATTCGAAATACACTTTTCACAGATGTCAGGCTATTCAGTACAGCTGTGTACGGATGCCCTGAAAGGCATTTTCATTTCACGATCAGCACAATTTTGACAGTATCACATTTTTGAAGTCATATTGGTAGTAAACCTAAAATGAATATGGAAATTCTATAACGATATACTATACAATGTTTTTGGGGGGCAGAAATGAAGAGTAGAAAAATTATCTAGTGGGCCAAAGCTAAAATGTGAGAAGATTTTGCATGACCAACTCAACAATGTGAAATATTTAGCAAATTTTTGTATCTTGAAAGGAGCTATAATTTTAATCTGTAATCTCAGAAAGAGAAATAAAGAAGTCATAATTCATAAGTGGAATAATCTTATAGCTATATACTAAAAATTTGTGTCTAAGTTTATCACCTAAAAAGTGAAAAATTAGACATTGTTTGAACATAAAGTTATTGACTGATCTAAGTATATTTTTTAAACAAATTCAAACAAATGGACCTAGATACAGCATAAGTATCATATTTCTTGAACACCAAACTAGAACTTCCAGATACATATCACACAAGCATTTGGAACAGATTGTATTGGGACTAGAATATTTCAAGAATTTTTTTGGAGGGTGAGTTGGGGGGATAATATGACTGTATTTTAAATCAAAACTTCCATTAAATACCTAGAACTCTACTATCAAAATAGTCTAAAGGGTGTTTAAGAACATCGCTGCTCAAATTATTATTCAGAACTCCCCAGTTCATTGATTATCTATAATAACATGACTTCTATTACTTGAGTGGTAAATTTTGGGACCACTTAATTTCAGACAATTATTTGAATAATGTTCTCCCAAACACTGTCACAAGTAAAAACAAAAATAAAATTAAATTCTATCTAAAAATTCAGTCTAATTAAAGAGTGCTGTTCATTTCAATGTCTAAGAAAAACATACACAATTTCTACCCATATTGTTCCCAAACCACTATGTCTGAGTTATGAATCTTAGGGAGGAAGCCATGTTACTAAACCTAATTACTCTGTATTTGGCTTGGAAAACTAGTTAAATGATTATTTAGCTATATCACTCAACCCAACATGACCTCATTTTCAATAAAAACATGATTTGATCCAAAGCCTTCTGCAGTACTCCATAATTAGACACCTTATCCATCAGGCTGCAAGGAAACCTAGGTAAAGAGTAAAACAAGAATTTTCATGTGTTAGGTTATACAGCAGAGGGAGTCCCATGAATATAATACAAACATACTGATATTGCCAAAGAAAAGTCAATTAAAAATTATACGCACTCTAAGAGTTACAAAGCTCAAAATGTGTTGTGTAATTCAGGTCAAATAGTCTTGAGTACAGGTATTCATGAAAATTAGGCTTCATTTATTAGAGTTTTCATCTCTAAGAGCTTCTAAGAGTTTTCCTAAGTGAATTTTGGAACTGATCTAAAAAGTATAAACAACACATTTTTTAATCAGAGTGTCCAGAATATGTTTGCATGTATGAATACACATATTGTATATGTATAAGTAATGACATGTTTGAAATCTTAAACTTTCTCCTAAAATTGATCACATATCTGATCCTTTAATGTTTTTACCTCCAATGTACATAAATCTTGTTTCAAGGTCAATTGAATTGACTGTCTTAAATAAAAGAGAAGCTGAATTTCCTGCAACAAGTCACCTCTTATTTTTATTCACAGTGATTACTGTTCCTTATACCTCCCTGAGTCATATGCATGAAGGCAAAGAACAAGATGATTTCCTTCTGTTGCTGCCAGTATTTTTCCCCTTTACTTCTCTTCCTTGTTCAGCCTCACACTGTACAATTGACAGGGAGAATCTTGCCAAATACGAGTAATGGTAACTCTATAGACTTCAGTGATTGTGGTCCCAAAAGAGCTTTGAATAGTGTTGAAAATTTAAGATCAAAGAAAACTGTTAATATCTTCATAGGCTCTTCATTTACATTTTTAGAAACAAGTTCTTCTGGGCCCATTACTTCAGACCATTGATAAAATTAGTACAATACATGCAGCCAATGTTATTTTACAAATATAATACAAAAGGAACCACCTAACATATCAACCATTTCTTTACTAGTTAAGTAGAGAGAACTAGTGAGGCATTTGCAAATTTTAGGCAAGGCTTTAAATTGCTCCTGAATAGGTAGACTATGCTGACTGGATAGTTACTATTCTACTGGAGGAGCTATCTCACTGATGGACTTGACTGTTTCTTTTAAACATTCTGATGTTACACTGGAAGGGGTTCTCCTAAGCTCAGATATTGAAATGTAAAGTGGTGAGAAGGTGACTAAAGTAAGAATATTATGAAATCTTCACTCTTTATTTTGGCATAACAGAGTCTTATGCTTGTATAATCATTTCTACCAGATACTAAGAATACTTATGGGAAAGATGAAAAGAAAATGATTTCAATTGCTATCTTAATTACATTTTTAACTTATTTTTATTAATTTCCTTTATTTAAAAAAGCATGGGCAATACACAGTAGAGTCATTTATAAGTTCATCGCTACTTTTGTAAAGAAAGCCCATGATGACTCGAGGAAAGAGCCACTCTAGGAAATGCAATCTGGTAATTTTTACCTTATCATTTCTCTGAATTCCTGAAGAGCTTTCTCTAGCTCCAGTCCCTGCCCTAAATGCCCCCATGGTCCTCTTTCACTTACTCCAGAGCTTTGCCCAAGATCACCTACTGACCTTCCTAGTCTTTCCTCTAATTCTTTTTTTTTTTTTTTCTTTTTGGCTCCTCAGTCAGTGCATTTGAAGATTGATCAGATAATCCTCTGTCTTTGAGGGAAAGTGTTGGGTTTCCACTGGAAGCTTTGCGGCACTGAACAAATTCCATGACAATGTTGACATTCCTGGTCAAAGAAGGAAATAATTCACACTCCCCCACCAAATAAAACACAAATGTCCCAGTATACAACCTCAGCTCAAAAGTTTTCCTACCTACTCCATGCACCACAACATTTCCATTGGTTAGCCAAATATTTAAAATTATAATTTATTTATTAAAATTTTCTTTACTATAGGTTACAATTTTAAGTGACAGAAAAAAGATCAGATTCAATCTTGCTTAAGCAATAAAAGAAATTTATTGGTTCAGGCCATTGAAAAGGCCTACAAGTAGGTCTGGCTTCAAGTGTGACTTGATTTAGTGAATTAAGCGATGTCATTGGGATCTTTGCATCTTAGTTTTGCCTTCCCTCTGTTAGCTTCAGGCTCCAAGACACATATTCACAAATACGAGTTGAGAGGAAAACTCAGTACTTCTTCTTGGTGTTTCTCACAGAAATCCCAGGATTCATTTTTATTAGATCAATTTGAGGCAAGTGCACAGCTGTAAGGCAATAACTGGTAGCTAGGGAGGAGTTCGATGGACTGATCAGGTCTGGATCAGAAGTTGCAATCCTGGAACTGGGAATAGGGACCTTCTAATTACTTGGTCTGAGAGTAGATGAAATGTGACTCCCCAAGGACAGTTCCAGTGCTAGTTCTGAGAAGGAGAGCGTAGTTCTGGACAGTATTATCCTCTCAACTCTAGGTGAAGACATAAACTATCCCAAGTTATTCTTAAGATGGGCTTTCATTTGGCTCCAGGAAATTGAGGCCATAAAAATTGGGTTTTATACTTCAGTTGCACATTATAATGTCTAATACAATAACAGTTGTATTTTAAATATTTAAGCAATATTTCCATTCCAAATCAGTTTCTCCTCTTAAGTTTTCCATTTCTATAAATAAAACCACAATTATCCTAATGTTGCAGCCCAAATGATCCAGACCAGCACGTGAATGAGGACAGTAAGGCAACTCACTTGCCTTAGATGTAATATTTAAAGAGATATCAAAAAAGTGCTGCAGACTAAAAATTTCTCCTGACCCCATCCAGATCCCAATCACCTGGAAACCTGTGAATGTTACCTTATATGGCAAAGACTTTATAGACATGATTAAGTTGATGTTCATGAAGTGGGGATAGTATATGACATTATCTGGGTGGGTCCTAAATGCAATCACAATGTCCTTACAAAAAGCAGGTAATGGGAGATTTTGCACAAGCTGATGAAGAGAAGGTAGTATGATTATGAGGTGGAGATGAAAGTGCTGCAGCCATAAACCAAGGAATACTGGCAGCCACTGGAAGTTGAAAGAGACAAAAAATAGATTCTCCTCTAGAGCTTTGGGAGGGAGTGTGAACCCTTAGAAAAGTTGATTTTAGGCTTCTGGCATTCACAACTATGACAGGATAAATTTCTGTTATTATAAGCTGCTAAATTTGTTGTGATTTGTTACAGCAGCCCCAGGAAACTCATGCATTTGGTAATCAAGATAATGATTTCTGTCATACTATCAACAAACAGTAATCTGCTTTGCCTGTTTCTACTCTCTCCTGCTTTCATATCCATCCTCATTATAGATAGGTTTTTCCTTAAACATATATTGGGTCATGTTCATCTAATGTTGAGAAATCTTTAATGGGTTCTCAAGGTCCTTGGAAACCTAGCTACCAGCTTTCCAGCTTCATCTAATACTTTTCCTTCTCATATAGACTTAGTTATCCAAATACATCCTCCTTTTTTCTAGCCAGGTATCTTTATTCATGCACTTTCCTTGCATGTCTCTTCTGTTTGTGTTTTACAGAGAAACCGTGGTGTACACCTTAAAATTAGGGTCCAGTATTATGCGAAGTTTTGACATTTGGAAAATTCAGAAGGACCTCAAATGGCCTATCTGCAAATTCCCCTTCCCACTCTGCAGAAGTCGTCTAGTCAAACAACCCTTCTTATCAGGGGATTGTGCATAGTCCCTGAATACCCCTGAGTAGCAGATTTCAGATCCCTACCACACTGCAGAATTATTCAACCAAGCCAATCGAACCTCCTATGGAACAGGGCGTACCTCACCCTCATGATGTTACAAAGCTTGCCTTTTACAGCCCCTGCTTGTGTACTGTTTCCAAGTGTGCCCTTGCAGGACATGTAGTCCCCTCATCCCCTGGACAGTGAGTGTATGTGACCAAGGAACCGCTGTCCATTTCATCTGCCCAGTGCTGGGTGCTGTGTATTCAGCCATCCCCATGCCCCTCCTTCACCAATGGGCTAAACATGAAGTGATTAAAACCAGGTTCATGTGCATGTCCCAATCCACCCTTTGCTATATTTGTGACTTCAGAAAATAAAAAAGACAAGAATAATTTTGAAATTTAACAAATTATTATCACCACCACCTCATTTTTAATTTGTTTTAAAAAGCTTGCAAAATACTGGCTTCAAAGTTCAAAGCACAGGGACTCTATGGGGGTGACAGTATTATAAAATGGTCAAAAGTTCAGGCCATGGAGTCAGTTTGCCAGGGTTTAAACTGTGGCTCTACCACTTACTAGCTGTGTAACCTTGGTCAGAGTTGTTAGTCTTCCTGTGCTTTGGTTTCCTCAAGAATTAGGACAATGATAATGTGTATTGTCCATATAATGATACAATCCATGTAAAATCACTTACATAGTCCCTAGCACATATATGCTCAGTACATTTTAGCTTTTGTTATTATTCATATTATAACATGAGCCAGAGCAATGAACATATCAATATTTTCTCTCCTCCTGAGATTGGACTTAGCTTCAGACAAGGAAGTCTCAAAAGCGCCCTGAGGTCCTTAATTCCTTTAAACATGTTCTCTTAATTAGAATAAAATCGACTTTTCTAAGAATTCTACCACACAGACTTCAGGGTTTAAGATGCTCAATATAGAGTACAAACCTGTCTGTTGAGGCCTCACCTTTTGTAGTTTTTGATGACGCTTGGAAGAGGCTATCCTCAGGTTTATCCTAAGGATTCCCCAGGTGATCATTCCAGCCTCTTCATCAGGGTTTCCTTCTTAATACCTTGCAACTACACTTGGGAGGGATGTGCAGGAGTATGGGTGGGTGGGGCAGTTTGCATTTACACAGCACATGTCTTTCTCCACATGATTTTCTTCCACATAGGGAACAGAATAGAGACATCTTTGCTTATTAGTCAGATTTTGTTTGTTTAGTATTTTGCCAACTGCCAGATACTCTAGGTAAATGGGATTATATGCTATGTTATGTGAAGTCATTTCAAATTAAACAACTTTGATTCTGAGTTCTCAGATTGCATCCCAGACTGCTGTCTGGTGATACATGTTTTTGTTTCCTTTTAGTCACTGGGCTTAGTTTCATAAATATTGATTTTTAATTAATCTCTTCACAAGATTCCGTTACCGTTCCAGCAGCACTGGGGTTTACGACAGCCTCAGAGTTCATCTCACTTTATAGCCTAGAATGAATAAAATTAAAAAGACAGTAGAAAGATGGCTGATATCTTCCATTCATAACAGAGAAGGGTAGATTGCCCAAGAACTTCAGTCTCCCAGGTTCAATGGTTACCAATTTGTTTAGTGAAGGAAGGAGAAGTCACTTGGGTTCTTTTGAACTTTATATTTCCACTTTGGAAATAGCACTCCTTTTGCCTTCATCTCTTTCCCTTTCACCCATTAAAAAAAAGTCCCTAAGCAGTAGACATGTATGTGCCTGACCCAGGCAGTGCGTTGGTGGTGGGTAATTGTGGTGGGGATAGGGAGGGGCAGAAAGGAAAGAAGAATAGTGTCAGGAATAAGGAAAATACAATGATGGCATTTGTTTCATTCCTGCTTCTCCTCAGTGTAATCTTAAACCCTGCCTAGGGATTAATATGCATTTGATAAGTTAATGCTTATATTTATTGCAATTTCTTTGATTTAGCTGTGGAACATCATGAATAAGTAGAAAACATGGATAATGTACCTACTTCCTCAACAGCTGAGAATATATTTCTCAGGCCTACTTCATTTGGAGAGAATTCCACACTCATAGCAACCTCATGCCCAAGCAATAAGAACAAGCACAACATCATGTACAGTAAGTTAGAGCTACCACGCTGCCTGGCAGCGTTCACTGCATACAAGGCCATAGTGTCTGCCTTTTGGGCCTTCGTGAGAGAATTCTCACACAGAAACATTTGCATTACCCGCCAGAAAGAGAGCCATCGCCAAATAACTTCAAGAAACATAGAATACCAGCCTGGGGACTGGGCTTCTCATGAGGCCAATGTTTTGGTGTCAAGAACAGCTCCTACCAGTTGTGTGTGATGGTGTGCCATGGATATCTGTTGTTTTTGTCTGTCCAGCATCCAGCTCCTCTTCATCTGGTAAAAGCACCTCTATTTCCATTTGAAAGATCACTCAGCCACCATCACAGACAATATTGGCAGAACCGATACTTATTAGCAAACAGTGGGAACAAGATGCATACTAGGGCTCTCCTATATTCCCTCATGGGAATTGGACCAGCAAGTGTAGCGACACAATGAAGAGATCAAAAGATCAAAGGATCAAAGTTAATTCATCCTGACTCCGGGGCCCTGACGGACTCTCCAGCAATGCCTGTTACCTAAAACCCAGAGCCGCTCTCGCATCTGTCCTTTCTAAAGCATGGAGTAGCAGGTTTCCACATGGGAACAACCTCAAACCCTTCTAACAAGTCCTTTATTGCTTAAAGTAGCCTCTAGTACAGGAGGTTAACTATAAATAAATAAGCAAATAAAATAGTTGTAGACCGTGAGAAGTGCCTTGCAAACAACAAGCAAGTTGACAAGATAGAGCATCAGTGGGGAAAGGCTATTTTAGATAGCATGACCAGGGAACATCTCTGAGGAAGTGAACTAAAATGGAAACTAAAGGAAAAGAATGGGTCTGACATATGAAGGGGTGAGGAAAAGCACATTCTGAGTGGAGAGTACAACACATTTTCAATCCTGGGATTAGAAAAAGGGCTTGGCTCCTAGACTATATTGAGGAATGGAGGAATGTCAGGAAAGAGAGAGCAGAGGGAGGGAGACTGGACAGTGCAGGACCTTGTAGGTGGAGGAGCGGGATTTTAGATTTTATTCCAAGAGATCTAGTGTGTATATTAACGGAATCTCTAGATGCTCTGTGGGGGCTAGAATGCCATAAGGGAGGAGCAAGAAGAGTTAGGAGGTTATTGTAATTGTCCAAGGAAGAGAGGATTTTGGCTTGGACTAAAAATAATGTCAGTGAAGATGGAGAAAAATTGGTGGATTTGATTAATTTTGGAATTAGCATCCAGAGAACTTGGTGGTATAAGGGTTGAGAAGAAGAGAGGAATCTAAATATGATCCTTAAATATTTGGTTTGAACATATGGGTGGAGATGATAACTTTTACTGAAAGAGGGGATTCAGGGGAGTAAGAATTATGGTGTATGCAGTGGTGGAAGATTCATTTTGCACATATTAAATATTTGATATTCTTATTAGATATCTCAGTGGAGTTGAGCTTTCACATAGGAAGTTGACTATAAATATCTGGAGCTCAAGAAAGGGGGGCCGTGGTTGGAGATGAATATTTGAAAACTAGCAGCATAAAGATGGCATTCAAAGCCACAAGAATAGATGCAATTCCTTAGGGAAGAAATAAATAGGGAAGAAGGCTAAAGACCAAACATCAGAATAGAAGGCTCTCCAACATCAGAGGTCAAGTAAACAAATGAGAGTTTAGCTAAGGAGACTAAGAAGTGAGCAGTGAGGAAGAAAAATAACCCAGGAGAGTGTGGTGTGATCGAAGCTGAGAGTAGAGAGTGTTTCATGAAGGAGGAAATGGTCATCCGTATTCAGTCCTTCTGAATGTTTGAGCAGTACAGATTTAGCAATATAGAAGCCACTGGTAACCATGACCAGAGCAGTTTCAATAGAGTGGTGGGAACAGAAGCTAGACTGGAATGCATTACAGACTGAAGGAACGGGAGGTGACTAAAGTGCTGACAGCATGTTTAGAGGTCTTTTGAGAAATTTTGCTGTGAAAGAAAACAGAGAAATGGGGTAATGATTGAATAGTTGAATGGAGGGTTGTCAAAGGATAATGCTAACATATGAAAATGGCTTAGTAGAGGGAAAGAGATTGGTGATGCAGAGAAGCTGAAATATCTGGCAAAGAAATGTTCTTGAGAAGGGGAGAGGAGATGTTATCTGAGCACAAATGAAAGGACTTCTTACTCTTTTAAGGGTAGAGATGATTCTTCCAAAAAAGCAGGCAAGGCACTTAAACATCTAGGTGAGTCATTGGGATGCTGGGAAATTCCTTTTTCAGTAAATTATGAGACACCAATGCCTGAGACAGTGAGGTAGAAACAATGGGAGGTTTGAGGCAACAGGAGGAAGTATTGAATATTAAGTCAAAGAGTGAGAAGAGTAATTTAGTCACATGACTTTTGGGCAGTGACTTGGGGATTTGGGACATGGGCTTTGGGGCATGATTTTAAAAAAGGTCCTGTTGGTGGGGTCTTATCCTCCAACAAGGTGACATGGGTTCATGCAGGAGATGGAGGAGGGCTAGGTTTAAGTAAGGTTGTTTTGTTTTTCTTTGTTTTGTTTTGATTTGCTTAGTTTTAACCAGAAGAGTGTGATGGAGAAAGAAAGGAGTTGAGGGCATTTTCAGTGACACACAATGGAATCTAAATTGAGTAAAAAAGGGAAGTGAAGACATGAAGGGTCAGGAATAGTGCAAGTGTTGTAGGATAAATGAACAGTGAAAAAGAGGAGGAGGAGTTGAAGTAGAAAACTGTAGAAATGGGAGGCATCAAGCTGGAGGGCTAGGAGGTAGGATTCTGGAAATGGATTTTTAAAAGCAAGATTTTGGAGAAGGCATGTTAGATTACTAGATTTGTGTTGGGGGTTGGAGTAGCACACACAAGCAAAAGAAAAATGCTGCCAAGAGAAAGGGAGTCGGATCATTCCCTCTTTTTTCATTGCACACCTTGTGCTGCTTGGGTTTTTGTCATACCCAGAGTGAGGCTTGGGCCTACTTTCCATAATCTAAAGAGGTCAGTCCAAATCTAACATGGTTTTGAGAGTGTCAGATGAAGCTGGGGCTGGGTGTGTTCAGATAGGAATGTATTTTGCTGCCAATAATCAAAAACTCAACCAATAGTGGCTTAAATAACTGCATGATTATTTTCTTAATATAACAGGAAGTTTGGAGGGGGAGGTACTAGCCTCAGTTTAGTGTCTCTACAAGGTAAAGGCCAAGGGTTGTGATTCTTTTGGCCTTTTTCTCTTGAGTTTAAAGGTGGCTGTTGAATCTTCACATAGCACAGCTTCTGGGTCAGTTCTCAGCTGGGACCAGGTGAAAGGAACCATTTCAGACCCTGGAAGCAGGATGGGAGAAAAGAGTCAAACAGCAGCCATGAGAGTCTATAACTATTATTATTATTATTATTATTATTATTATTATCATCTTTATCTGGAACTGTTGTATAAATGCAAATGAGTGTGAAACTAAAAATATTTTAAATCTGTCATCAGATGTTTTTCTTTCCTTATACCTCCCCTCCCCAAAAGATTTATATATAAATATGCCTATTTGATCCATCAGAAATCTGTAACTGAGCTATCTTTGGGCAAAGAAACTGCTCTATGTTTATTGCTTAGATTCTACATACAAATGTAGAACTATGTGCAGTCGAAGAAATATGGGTTTCACCTGCAAGGATTTTCCAGCCATTTCTGAAATCTCGTTTTAGGCAACCTCCTCCCACCACTCATAAATCCTAAAGAATATCAAGTTTCTTATTGGAAGCAGATGGGATGTTTTCAGGAGTTGCCACCTCTATGTCAATGACTTAAACTTTAAGTACTCAGGTATCTGTAGAATTCTAAAATGAATGAATGGGCTAATTAAAACACCATATATAAAATAATAACTACCCAGCTTCAGAGGGATTATTTAGCCATTTTTAATTCTTTTAATCTTGCTTATCTGAATAAAAATCATAGCTAGCTATCCTCTCTTGGTTGTTTGATCTCCTTTTATTGTTTTTGACATGTTTGATTTTATTACATTATTTTAAAATATTTTATTGTATTCTTAATTCTTCCCTGCTTTATGACTTCATGAAAGTCCATTATGAGAATTTGTTATTGCTGAATTTAACATTCAAATTAATAAGCTGTATGCCTTTAATTGAAAGGGTGTCACCCATGTATCTACATGTCTTCTCTTAGAAATTGCTACATACAAAATATATTCTGCACAGAAATTTTTTTAAAAAGTATAGATGACTGAAAATCAAAACCCTGGGAAAGGTCAGAATAGCAAGAGTTTGTTCCAGTGCTGGAGTTTACACAACTGTTAATTTCCAGGCTCACCGAATGAGTTTCAGCGGCTCTACACTTGTGTGGTTGATGCTATCCTTATCTGGCCATCTTGTCATATTACTCTAGAGAGTGCTTTTGATGTCAGTTGCTTCCTAATTTAACTATGTCACCACTTTCTATTCCAGAAAAAAAAAGTAAGGAGAGCCATAAAAACAATAGACATATTAAATATACATTTACTTTTGACTTTAATGTAGACCAGTTCATACTCTAATTATTTTCTTGTATCTAAAGGGGAAGGGGAGGCTCCTCTGATTTATTGTTTCCATACCTTAGTAACACTGCTATGTCAAAGTACTATAGATCAGCACACCACCAGTATTGTCATGTCATAAATAATGACATACTCTTTTGAAATTGCTAAAACATATGCCTGTAATTTCACTTTGATCCTTTTTTCTTTGACACATGAATGACAGCATCTACTTTATGCATCATCATTTAAAAAGAAAATAAAGACTTCTAGAAACTTGTATTGAAATGACCCACCATGTGGGCAGGATTACCAGCTAATAGGGAAATATTCCATGAGCATCCAAAAAGACTTATATTCCCATTCATTGGTATGCATGCAGTATTATGAAATTGGAATAAGTTTAAATTTCCCTTATATCCAAAGCAATGGACAATTTTTACAAGTATGCTGGTTAAAATGCCATTGACTTCTCTTTATTTTTTAATATATTTTATTGATTATGCCATTACAGTAGTCCCATTTCTCCCCCATCATTCCCCTCCATCCTGCACACCCCCTCCCACCCACATTCCCCCCCTTTAGTCCATG
This sequence comes from Anoura caudifer, assembly GCA_004027475.1. NCBI lineage: Eukaryota > Metazoa > Chordata > Mammalia > Chiroptera > Phyllostomidae > Anoura > Anoura caudifer. Next base: position 294,083 of record PVKU01001307.1, read on the forward strand.
TCCATGTGTCATAAGTTCTTTAGCTTCTACATTTCCCACACTATTCCTGCCCTCCCCCATCTATTTTCTACCCATCATCTATGCTACTTACTCTCTGCACTTTCCCCCCTTTCCTCCTCCTACTCCCCATGATCTCCATTTCTGTGGTTCTGTTCCTGTTCTACTTGTTTGCTTAGTTTGCTTTTGTTTTAGGTGTGGTTGTTAATATCTGTGAGTTTGCTGTCTTTTTACTGTTCATATTTTTTATCTTCTTTTTCTTAGATAAGTCCCTTTAATATTTCATAGAATAAGGGCTTGGTGATGATAAACTCCTTTAACTTGACCTTATCTGAAAAGCGCTTCATCTGCCCTTCCATTCTAAATGAAAGCTTTGCTGGATAGAGCAATCTTGGATATAGGTCCTTGACTTTCATGACTTGGAATACTTCTTTCCAGCCCCTTCTTGCCTGCAAGGTCTCTTTTGAGAAATCAGCTGACAGTCTGATGGGAACTCCTTTGTAGGTGACTATCCCCTTATCCCTTGCTGCTTCTAGAATTCTCTCCTTCATTTTAATCTTGGCTAATGGAATTATGATGTGCCTTGCTGTGTTCCTCCTTGGGTCCAACTTCTTTGGGACACTCTGAGCTTCCTGGACTACCTGGACTTCCTGGAAGTCTATTTCCTTTGCCAGATTGGGGAAGTTCTCCTTTATTATTTGTTCAAATAAGTTTTTCACTTGTTGCTCTTCCTCTTTCCCTTCTGGTACCCCTATAATTCAGATGTTGGGATGTTTAAAGATGTCCTGGAGGTTCCTAAGCCTCTCCTCATCTTTTTGAATTCTTGTTTCTTCATTCTTTTCTGTTTGGTTGTTTCTTTCTTCCTTCTGGTCCACTCCATTGATTTGAGTCCCAGTTTTTCTCCCATTACTATTGGTTACCTGTGCGTTTTCCTTCATTTCACTTATTGTAGCCCTCATTTGCTCATGTAATTTGTGAGCAAAATCAACCAATTCTGAGAGCATCCTGATGACCAGGGCTTTGAACTGTGCATCTAATAGGTTGGCTATCTCTTGGTTGCTTAGATGAATTGGCTCTGGGGCTTTGATTTGTTCTCCTGTTTGAGCCAATTTTGTTTTGTTTTGTTTTGTTTTGTTTTGGTCTGGTCATGGCTGTTACGTAGTGAGGGGCAGAGCCTTAGGTGTTCCCCAGGGTGAGGTAGCCCAGTTGCTGGGTAGTGATGCTGTATGTGGGGACGGGGTCTGAGAGGAAACAATGGCGCTTGCTCCACTCTCTCTCTCTCAAATTCCAGTCCCTTCCACTGCTTTCCCTTCACCTGGATTATCTGTGGGTGAATGTGGGACCACCTGGTCAGCCAGCCACCTTGTGCAGCCTCACTGGGTCTGCACCATTGCCATCCTGTGCCCAGGGGTCCCCTAGCCACCACCTGCATGCCTGGGATCTTCCAGCAGCTACTGCCTGTGCACTCAGGTCTACCAACCTCCACTTTTTCCTGCCACAACTCTGCCTCTCTCACTGGTCTGAATGAATGGTTGTTGGACTTCCGTACAGTTCAATTTTCTGTCAGTTCTGGTTGTTTTCTTGTTTCTAAATCTTTGTTGTCCTTAATATTGGTTGTATGAGGAGGCACAGTGTGTCCACCTATACCTCCATCTTGGCTGGAAGTCTTCTTTCTTTATTTTTAACTGGAAGGACTGACTGAGTGGCTCAAGACTTTGTTGAGAAATGGGGGACTGAGATTTGGCATTATAGCAGGGATATGGATGGTGGTTTGGCTATCAAGAAGGTGGATGTTAGTGTGCAATTGAATAAAATTCACTGAGCACCTGTTTTAAGCTAGGCACTGTTCTAAGCTCTGGTGATACCACATAAGACAAACTATTCTAGCACTCTTTATTTTTTTTTATTGTTGTTCAAGCACAGTTGTCTCCACTTTCCCCCCCACCACTCTCCCTCACCCCACCCACCCTCATCTCCTACCCTCAGTCCCACCCATGTGTCCTTTATACATGTTCCTTGATGACCTTTCCCCTTCCCTTTCCCCATTATCCCCCTCACCTCTGGTTACTGTCAATTTGTTCTTTATATCAATGTCTCAGGTTATATTTTTGCTTGCTTGCTTGTTTTGTTGATTAGGTTCCACTCATAGGTGAGATCATATGGTATTTGTCTTTCACTGCCTGGCTTATTTCACTTAGCATAATGCTCTCCAGATCCATCTATGCTGTTGTAAAGGGTAGGAGTTCCTTCTTTCTTTCTGCCGTATAGTATTCCATTGGATCAAAAAACTATGATACATTTACACAATGGAATACTTTTCTTGCATTCTTATAGCTTATGCATTGGAGACTTTCTCAAAACTTGGAAGAATTAAGAAGGTGCACTCAGAAGAATTAAGAAGAGATTAGTGCCTACTGAAAGGATTTCTGATGTTGCTTTTCTTATCCTTTGACTTAATGAATTGCAAAGGTTATCCCACTAGAAGATAGAAAAACCTCACTCTAAAAGTATTAATTGCTATATACAGGATGCAGGTGTCTTTAACCAAGCCTTTAGACTACTAGAAACAGTTATCACCCTAAAAGACTAACAGGTCCAGCTCTGTTGACAAACCGTTAGAACTATTACCAGGTGTTTAATGCTGTCTTTGAGTCCAGCAGTTCAAAACCTACCAGACTCAAGAAAGTGTTAATAGCTTTTTTCCCATGCTTGGTTGACATTCCAGATTGGTAGGTAAAAGACGCTTAGCTTTTTCATTCATATGAATTCAATTCAATAATGTTCAATTCATTTAAAATGAATTAGGACATGACTTTGCTTAAGGTGTTGGGAAATACTTCATACCCTGTCTATCCAGGTCTGGCTGAATTCCTACAGGGTTTTTCAACATGGCTATGTCATAGGCACCTAAAACCCAACTCTTTCAAAATTTGTTCCCCAATATGCCTTTTATTCTGTTTCCTATCTCAGAGAATAGAGCACTGTCATCTCAGGCAGCTCAACTTGAAAAATGGGCATCTCCCTCTCCTTCAATCTCTTATCCAAGCAGTGCATCCACTTGCTCTAAACATTGACTGAAGTTGTACTCTTCTAGCCACTGGGATATAGCAATGCCTAAAATAGTGACAATTCTCTACCCTCAAAGAGCTGGCATCCTATTGAGGGCAGACAATGAACACAGATTATATAAGAAGGTGATAAGACTGATGGAGAAAATAAAATAAGGCAGATGGAGAGTATTGACTTTAATTTGTTTTTAAAAAATATTTGGTCAGGTGACTTTGAGAAAATATTTGAAGATGGTGAGGCATGAAACCAAGTGAATATCTGGAGGAGGAGTTTTACAGAGAAAGGGCATAGTGATGCCAAAGACCCTGAGGCAGGAGCATGCATAAAGTGTTTGAGTGTTTTGAGGAGACCAGATGGCTGGAGGTATAAGCAGGAGGAGATGAGGCCAGAGAGGAACTGGGGGTTCAATCTTGCAGGGCCTCTGAGGCCACCATAAGAACTTTGGCTTTTACTCTGAGTAAAATGGGAAGTCATCAGTAAGGTCCAAGTAGAGGAGTAGAACATGATCTGATACACATTTGAAATGAATTGTCTTCTGGTAATTATTGCATATTAAATTAAGTAGAATCTATGACTCCACTGTGAAAATCAAAAGAAGAAAAAGGAATAGAAAGATGAAAAGGGGAAAGGCAAACAGGTAAAGGGTGGGGGAGATAAGGAGAAAGGGAAAGAAAGATAATTGTTTTACTTAAATGTCTGCAAAAAAATTAAAATAGGAGTATTCACAAAAAGGAAGAGGGGAGAATGGGTACATCTGTATTGGGGTCAACAGTAAAAATAAAGTTAAAATATTTAAAAAATTTTTAAAACCATCATTTTGCAACATTCAGTGTAATAAATAATCTAGGAAGGGTTATTAATAGATGCTAAAATCATTGGGTGAAAGGTTGTGGTAGATAAGATATTTGAAAGGTGCCAAATATCACCCTACAATTTTTTACTAATTACAAAGAGGAACATTTACCTTCCCAAAGGAGAACTCTTCCAGGTCAACACATCAACCAAATGATCAAACAGCATCACTAATATCAGGAACCTGACATTATGTACTTCTTGATGTGATGCAATATGAAGCACACAAGATCATCTATGAGGAAACTGACAGACTCAGAATGTGTGGGATATTCTATATGAAAAAGTGAGTGTCACAAAAGAAAGAGCAGGCAGATTTTTCTAGGTTGAGACTAAAAGATATAATAAACAAGTGAATGCATGAAGTTCAATTGGATCTTGGATGAGAAAGAAAAGCTTGAAAGATTTCATATTGTACAATTATTTCTCCTTTTCTGTATGCTTTAAAAGTTTCAAATAAAAAGTTGGCTAGGGTAGAGGTACATCATGCTGGGTGCTGTGTAGACTGTAGAAGGCAAGGGAAGAAGCAGAAAGACCAATTAGGAAGTTAGCGTCATCCAGGAGTAAAACGATGATGGCTTAGGTCTGGGTAGTAGCACTGGAAGTGCTGGGAAGTGATCAGACTCTTTGTACATTTCAAAGTTAAAGCCAAAGGGCTATGCTGATGGAGTGAATGTGAAGCATACATTTTTTAAAAAGGAGTCAACAATTATATTAAAATTTTGGACCTGAGCAAGTGGAAGTAGAGTTGTTATTAACAAAAATGAAGAAGATTGCAGGTAAAGGAGGTTTCAGGACAGGTCTCACTTTCAGGTAGAGCATCCTTAGTTTAGCATCTTTACTAGACATGCAAGTGGAGATGTTACATACGCTGTTAAACAGTCAAGTCTAAAGTTCCAACATGTATGAGCTGAAGATATAAATTCAAATATCATGAGATTAGTTGAGATTGGCAAGGGAGTGTGTCCTCCAGAAAAAAAGGAGAGGGCCAAAGATTGTGCCCGTGGGGTGGAGCAGGGGATTGGGTTGCAACATTAAGAGTCTGATGATCTGGACTCTAAATCAGAGCCCAGTCAATCACCAGGTCCCATTAGTTCTATTGGGTTGGCCAAAAAGTTTGTTTGTTTTCTGTAAGATGGCTCTAGTAGCTCTTAGCTGTCTTTAACTATATTCAAAACAATTTTGTTAGATTGTATTGTGACAGTTGTCACATCAGCATGCAATTTTAAAAACTTATCAAAATTGGTGAGTTTTTGTATAGCCATTTTAATACTGAAGATGGAAGAAAAAAGCAAGTTTTCAGCATTATTATTTCAAAAATGTAAAAATGCAACTAAACTGCAAAAGAAAAAAAAAGAAAAGATCTGTGCAGAGCGTGGAGAAGGTGCTGTGACTGACTGAATGTGTCAGAAGTTGTTTGCAAAGTTTCTTTCTGGAACTTTCTCACTGGACAATGCTCCACAGTTGCATAGACCAGTTGAAGTTGATAGTGATCAAATCGAGACATTAATTGAGGGCAACCAATGATATACTTTGTGGGAGATAGACAACATATTCAAAATGTCCAAATCAATAAAGTTATTGGTGAAAATGAAAAAAAAATGTGCGTTTAATTTCATGGAAAAAAGTAAATGAAAATTTTGGCTAACCCATTACTTTCTTCCCCTACTTACCATTCCCACCCAGCTTGCTTTCTTCAGGCTCTACACCATTTTCTCATTCAATTATTGTGATAGGCTCATGACTGCTCTCTCTACTTACATCCTACTTAGCTCCCATCTAATCTCTCCTCACCACTTTAGCAAATTGTGTCATATCACCCCTGTGAGGAAACCTTTCAGGGCCCCTCCTGGATCCCAGGAGAAAGTCGTAAGTCTCTGTAAGATCTAGATCCTAGCTTCCCTCTCTAATCTCGTTTCTTACACTTTCCCTAGCAATGCCACCAGTCTGTGCTTCAGCCATACTGAATTGATCTTTTAATAGCTGTCTTCTCTCCCGACTTCCTGGCTTTGTACATGCCTTTTCTGAGACCTATCACTTCTCATTCTGTGCACTTTGCAAATACCCCACCACAGCACTAGCATTATTTAATGGTGTGTTTCCCCCACCACACTTACCTTCTTGATTGCAGAGGTCTCACCTTAATTCATCTCTACCTGTCTCAATAAGTGGGACAGAATTATTAATCCAATAAATATTTGCTGCATAAATTAAAAAATAAAGATTCACTTTCAGGAATGCTGAAGCTGAGGATGGTGGCATACCCTTAATGTGGAACCCCCACAAATGTTTATTGTATACCTACTGCTCTTGTCTGAATATTTGTGGGTCCCCTTCAGCTTCTCCACCCCAAAATTCATATGTTGAAATCTAGTCCACAATGTCCAGACAGTGTTTGGATGTGGGGCCTTTGGGAAGTGATTAGGTCCTAAGGGTGAAGCCCTTATGAACAGGATTAATGTTGTCATAAAAGAGACCCCGGAGAAATCCCTGACTTTGCCATGTGACATAGCAAGAAGGCAGCTGTCTATAAGCCAGGAAGCAGGTACCACCAGATGTTGAATCTGTTGCCACTTTGATCTTGGACTTCCTAGTTTCCAGAACTGTAAGAAATAAGTTTATATTGTTTATAAGCCACCCAGTCTATAGTATTTCGTTGTAGCAGCCCAAATGGACAAACACACCTACATTACTTAGACCAAAAGGGGGGTTTTAAAATAAGAATTACAAAACAATCTATTGTAGATTGGTTTAATTACAGTTCTACCAAAGGATGGGAAGAGGTGACCTCAGAAAAGTCCATTTTAAATCACTGATTACAAGTTTCCGGTGTTTCTCCCTTCATATTAAAATTCTGAGCAGCTGGGTGCCACATTACTGGATTTTAAAAGCTACACTTTAGTGACCCATAGCAAAATAGTCTATGAGTCAGGTGATGATCCATTCATCAGTCATAGGAAACATGAGGCACTGAAAATTTAGTATAAAACCCCAAACCCACAAAAACTAGCCACAGTTTCCGATCACAGGGCATATGACTCATATCTCAGCAGGGGTACAAATACCTTATTACAGTCACAGAAGAAAATGTTTCTCAAACAAACTCTTCTCCCCCACCCTAACATAATTTTCACAGAGCAGTAATTTGGTGAAAATCTTTTGAAACTTACAAAGTAATTTATTTCTTTGTGGTTGGCCCACATTGCTATGCTTGGTTCTTACCAAAATGACTCCTAATTTAGGGAACAAAATGATGGGCAATTAATCCTTTAACTATATTCAGCTGAATCCAGAGGTCAATTGAAGATGGACGGAAAGAAAAAGCCCTTGGCTGACCTAACCTCTGGACCTCCCAGAAGTGCTCCCTCATGTAGCAATGCCCCATGGAGAAGAGCTGCTAAACTGGCCATCTCAGTCTGGAGTGGGTTCCTGTAAATGCACCGCTTGCCTTGGTGTGGCTAAGGGAGAGATGCAAAGGAGGAAGGTGTTGCTGAGAAAGAGGAATCATGAAATACATATTTAGTACTGATTTGAAATTATACCAAAGGACGTTTTTTTCTTGAATACCTCTTTAAAGTGACAGTGCAGATTTGATCATTTTGTTCAGAAATAAAAAAAAGGGGGGGGAATGATTGGGTGGGTAGCATGGAAACCTCACTTGTATGTTCACTCAGTTATTTAGCATTACTTCATTATGTATCTATTATATGCCAGGGATTTAATAACAAAAGGAATAACATATTAGCCATACCTTAGAAAGATCCACAATGCAGTGTATGAGATAGCTGTGTAAACCAGAAGTTATGGCAATATGAGAAAATCTTCATTAAAGTTACCCCAAACAGCATAGGGTAAAGGAATCTAATTCCACATGAAGGTTAGGAGAAACCAAGCTGGAGGCAATGTTTGTAAACTGAGTCTTGCTGGAGAAGTCTTGAGTTCTCCTAGAATAGGATACAGAGAAAGGAATTTCAGGTTGACAAAGCAACATGTGTAAAAGCTGAGAGGTAAGATGGCATCACTTGATGCCCACAGGACAGATTTAGAAGTCACAGCATATATTTGATTCTCACTGCTTTACCCCTGAGGATGTTTTGAGGCTGAGAGTGTGAAAGAAAGCCTTTAGTTGGAAATGTTAACAACATTAATACATTTTTGTCAAAAAAGCATTTTCTGCAGGAATTGTCTTTAAATCTTGACTAATTCCTTCATCAGGCAGACCATTTCCAATTGTTTTCTTTTTTAATTTTACTTAAATTTACATAAGGATCAATTCTTTCTTTTCTGGGCAAATACCAAGCATGATTCCTCCATCAGCTTTTTTTAAAAAATATATTTTATTGATTATGCTATTACAGTTGTCTCATTTCTCCCCCATCATTCTGCTCCACCCTGCACACCCCCTCCCATCCACATTCCCCCCCTTTAGTCCATTTCCATGTGTCATAAGTTCTTTAGCTTCTACATTTCCCACACTATTCTTGCCCTCCCCCTGTCTATTTTCTACCCATCATCTATGCTACTTACTCTCTGCACTTTTCCCCTCTTTCCTCCTCCTACTCCCCATGATCTCCATTTCTGTGGTTCTGTTCCTGTTCTACTTGTTTGCTTAGTTTGCTTTTGTTTTAGATGTGGTTGTTAATATCTGTGAGTTTGCTGTCTTTTTACTGTTCATATTTTTATCTTCTTTTTCTTAGATAAGTCCCTTTAACATTTCATAGAATAAGGGCTTGGTGATGATAAACTCCTTTAACTTGACCTTATCAGAGAAGTTCTTTATCTGCCCTTCCATTCTAAATGAAAGCTTTGCTGGATAGAGCAATCTTGGATATAGGTCCTTGACTTTCATGACTTGGAATACTTCTTTCCAGCCCCTTCTTGCCTGCAAGGTCTCTTTTGAGAAATCAGCTGATAGTCTGATGGGAACTCCTTTGTAGGTGACTATCCCCTTATCCCTTGCTGCTTCTAGAATTCTCTCCTTCATTTTAATCTTGGCTAATGTAATTATGATGTGCCTTGGTGTGTTCCTCCTTGGGTCCAACTTCTTTGGGACTCTCTGAGCTTCCTGGACTTCCTGGAAGTCTATTTCCTTTGCCAGATTGGGGATGTTCTCCTTTATTATTTGTTCAAATAAGTTTTTCACTTGTTGCTCTTCCTCTTTCCCTTCTGGTACCCCTATAATTCAGATGTTGGGATGTTTAAAGATGTCCTGGAGGTTTCTAAGCCTCTCATTTTTTTTTGAACTCTTGTTTCTTCATTCTTTTCTGTTTGGTTGTTTCTTTCTTCCTTCTGGTCCACTCCATTAATCCAAGTCCCAGTTTTCCTCCCATCTCTATTGGTTCTCTGTGCATTTTCCTTCATTTCACTTATTGTAGCCTTCATTTGTTCATCTAATTTGTGAGCAAAATCAACTAATTCTGTGAGCATCCTGATCACCACTGCTTTGAACTGTGCATCTAATAGGTTGGCTATCTCTTGGTTGCTTAGATGAATTGGCTCTGGGGCTTTGATTTGTTCTCTGTCTGAGACAATTTTGGGTGTTTTTTTTTTTTTTTTTTTGGTCTGGTCGTGGCTGTTACATAGTGAGGGGTGGAGCCTTAGGTGTTCCCCAGGGTGGGGCAGCCTAGTTGCTGGGTAGTGATGCTGTACATGGGGGCAGGGTCTGAGAGGGATCAATGGCTCTTCCTCTGCTCCCGCTAGGATTCCAGTCCCTTCTGCCACTTCCCCTTCACCTGGATTATCTGCATGTGAATGTGGGGCCACCTGGTCAGCCAGCCGCCTTGCGCAGCCTCACTGGGTCTGCACCATTGCCACTCCATGCCAGGGGTCCACTAGCTGCCACCTGTGCACTCGGGGTCTGCCAACCTCCACTTTATCCTGCCGCAACTCCGTCCCTCTGACTGGTCTAGGTGAATGGTTGTCGGACTTCCATACAGTTCAATTTTCTATCAGTTCTGGGTGTTTTCTTGTTTCTAAATCTTTGTTGTCCTTAATTTTGGTTGTGCAAGGAGGCACAGTGTGTCCAACCACACCTCCATCTTGGCCGGTCCATCAGCTTTTTGATCCTAATGATTCAATGGATTTGTGTGTGCGTGTGTGTGTGTGTGAGAGAGAGAGAGACAGAGAGACAGAGAAGTAACTTCTTCAATAAATACATTATCCCTGGGACAAATTTTATAAATCTAAATTTCATACTGTGCCAATTTAATTGCTGTCAATTTCAATTTATATTGAGCATTTTTATAATATTCATTAGAGATGGAATAAAATACATTTTATTTTTTTAGCTAATCAATCAAAGAAGAGATAAGTTCTTTTAAACAGTCTGGAATTGCTCTATTAGTCTTCTAATTTTTTCATGAACCTATGTTCATTCATAATCTGTGATACATTAAGTCCAAGTAACAAATGATAAATGTTGGAAACAAAATGTTCTGCCTCATACAGAGCCCATTCAGGACATGTCACATCCCTGCTTCTTCTACCTACCAGATTAACTACAGAATGCCAGGTTGCCTTTTGGAAATGTGTAAACCTTCTAGAACATAATCATTCAATTAAGCAGTGTATACTCTTAGCAAAAGGATTCCTGCCAAGGTTGCAGGTTCAATCCCCAGTCAGGGCATATATGAGAGTCAACCAATGAATACACAAATAAATGGAACAACAAATCTTTCTCTCTCTCTCTCTCTCTCATCAATAAGTAAATAAATTTAAAGACCATATCAGTCACAATTCAGTCATAAAATAGGTATTCCATTCTTTCTTGGTTCTCTGGGTTCCATTGGTAAGCTCCAGGTTTCATTTAAATCACTATGTTAAACCTATCTGTGTCAAGTTCAACCCTTCTTTATCAACTGCTCTGTTCAGGCTATTTCAGTTAATTTATTTCCTGGGCCTCAACCCTACAGCTGTACTATCTTTTTTTATAAAATTGACATTCTTTAGAAGTTATATAGAATTTATAACTGCTAAAACTGTGATAGATCTTCTTTTTTACTTTCATCATTTCAAGGGTATGATCATTTAACTATATGTCAACTTCACATATGATTAAATCTCTTTTTTTTATGAGGGTCTCAAAATATTTTATTTATTTATTTATTTTTATTTTATTGTTGTTCAAGTACAGTTGTCTGCATTTTACCCCCACCACTCCCCGTCATCCCAGCCATACCTACCTCCCTCCCCTGATTCCAACCCCCTTGGTTTTGTCTATGTGTCCTTTATAGTTGTTCCTGAAAACCCTTCCCTCCCTTTTTCCCTGTTATTCCCTGCCACCTCTGTTTACTGTCAGATTGTTCTTGTTTGTTTTGTTGATTAGGTTCCACTTAAAGGTAAGATCATATGGTATTTGTCTTTCATTGCCTGGCTTATTTCACTTAGCATAAGGCTCTCCAGTTCCATCCATGCTGTTGCAAAGGGTAGGATTTCCTTTTTTCTTTCTGCTGTGTAGTATTCCATTGTGTAACGGATCAAAAAAAACTATGGTACATCTACACAATGACTAAATCTTTATAGACAGGATCTCCTAATATTTAATACCCTGATTAGTTAATTAGTCACTAAGGAAAGTTTTCAGTGAAGTAAAGTATCCTTCCTTAATGTAAATTAGTTGCTTTTTATATAGTTCAAAGTGTCAAGATTTCACAGCATGATAGGATATATCTATGTTTGTTTTTGCTAGAGAATCAGGTCTAATGTTTGAAGTCAAACTGATTATATTTTCACTTAGAATTCTTGACCTGAAAAAATTCTCATGCCTCCATGTTGGTGTCTTATGAGGAGGAAAACACTATGAGAATCCATTAGATTTTTTCTTATTGCACTTAAAGATAAATTTCAGGCATCTCTTGCTTTCTCAGATATTGCTGCTTTTCTATACACCCCATGCAAGGAATCAAATGTCTTGTGACTTGTGGCCCCTGGTGCAGAAAGCGCTCAGGGCCTGTGGTTAATCAATCAGACAAAAATACCTTACTTAACTATCTTTTCTTAATAGTCTCCATTTAGGCAAAAAAAATTCAAACTTTCATCTTCATACTATTTTTAGACTTTATCTAATCTAAATGATCTGAAAATCTTTAGGAAGAAAAAATGAGTTGATAATCTTCCAAATAATGCAGTATGGCTACATCTACCTTCTTTTGAAGGTGTTTCCTAATTAAAGAGCTAAAGGGTATCTTGGTATCTGTATATGAATTAGAAATTTAAACATTGAGATCTTCTAAAATATTTTGTCTTACAGTTTGAATTGGCACCACTTTGAACACACAGCACACAATGTCGTGTGTTCCCTTTTTGTTGCAGGGACAGTGTCTCACTTCTCCTGGGAGCACAGATGGTAGTCTTCAGTGGTGATTCTGGCATTATATGGATGTTAACACACACCCTCAAGTGTTGGGCGAAGGGGGGTGGTGTGATGGTGAGAAATGGAGGACAGTTCTCACAGCCTCTCCTTTTCTGTTGTGACTTGTCCATAACTTGGCTGTCTACGTATCTTTTACTTGCAATGCTCTTTAGGGCAACAACAAGGATATTTGCAGTTCATTAGCATGTGAGTTGGGAAGGAGCAACACATAATTAATTACTTATACCATTAGAAGTTACACTCTGTGAGCTATTGCGACATACAATATCAGAATTTTGATAATACCCCAATTCCACTGTTGCTGCAAAGATTCAATGAGTACATTGCTCTGGAGAAACAGGAAATGCTTCAATCTAAAATCAGTTCACTCAAGTTGTTGGTGTGAACACAGGCAGGTTCTCCACATTTAACAGCAGCAACTTCTGAACAAAGATATTTTTCAAAAAAAGAAGGAATGAGCTCTGCTTATTTCAGGCTCAAGAAAAGGCCATTAAAAATAAACTTTATTATAGAATAATTTTAGATTTAAAGAAAAGTTGCAAAGGTAGCACAGAGAGTTCTCACATACTCTAGTCTGTTTCCCCTATTAACATATTATGTTAGTTATTACACACATTTGTCCTAATTAACCAAATTTATACATTACTATTAATTGAGGCCCATGCTTTGTTCAACATTCCTTTGTTTTTACCTCATGTACTTTTTCTGTTCTAGAATCTCATCCAGAGATGATAACTACACTACACTTAGTGGTCATGTCCCTATAGGCCTCTCTCGGCTGTGAGAGACTTTTCTTATGTTCGATGACCTTGACACTTTGGGAAATACTGGTCATGTATTTTAAAGAACAATCTTAGTTGGATTTGTCTAATGTTTTTGTCATGATTAGCTTGGAGTTATGGGGTTTGGAGAGGAAGACCATAAGAGGTAGATTGCCATTTTCATTACATTTCATCAAAGGTACATACTCTTGACATACACCTTATTATGGTTGATGTTAACACCTGACTAAGGTAGTGTTTATCAGGTTTCCCCACTGTGAAGTACTCTCCTCTCAGGTTTGTATCTGTACCCTTTGGAAAAAATTTACTATGTGCAGCCCACACTTCAGAGATGGGGAGTTATGCTTCACAAAGGCCATTTTTCACATGAGCAGTTAGTGGAAGAAATTACTACTTCTAAGTATAGCCTTGTAAATTCTGCAGGTCAGTTATCCTATAGCTACTCATACCCCTTCTCTTGCCAATACAACCCTGATTTGGTTCAGGTATTAGGTGGCCAAGGGCAGAGACCACCACATCTTACTGTTTCCTCCCAAGCACACGGCTATGATACATTTCCCTGGCTTTCCTACTTATGAACAATAGAATGTGGACAAAGGGAAATGTGCCCACAGAACCCTTCCATGCAGTCTAGCTTCTCCCAGGCTCTCCCCCAGGCAAAAAATTATAATGCCATATTTTAATAATTCTAAGGTGTATATTGTAAAAATTTCAACTTCTCTGACATCAAATACACTTTGTATCTGTGAGAATATAGTAGCTTATGGCAAAATGGCAATTCCATTTTATTTTATCAGTGATTGGTTCTGACCAATGGAATGGGAGGGTGAGTTTTCTGGGGTCCTAATAAATGTTTTCCCAGTCTTAATAAGAAGCATGGGAAAGTGATTTTTTTTCCTTTTGGCTTAAAGACTTATGTGAGTTGCTGTTACTGTGTTGTGACCAAGAAAAATGAAACTGGGGACCAAAGTCAACATGTTGAATCTGGCAGAGTGAAAATATGAAAAGAGTCTTGGTTTTTATGGATTCCGTTGATCTTTGGACTCACCAATATTAGAATCAGCCTTTCTCTGGACTTCTTGATATATGAACAATAAATCTCTTAGTTTAAAATCATTTGAGTTACCTGCAACCTAAACCATATATAATAAAGGTAACAATGAGACACACACACCATCAGAAATTCTGTCAAGTGTATTATGGAAAGGGTACTGGAACAGGAGTGGGGTGGGTGTAGGTTTGAGCCTGAATGACTGCCAACAGGTTAGAGTATTGATTACGTGACCACCTCTGTGGACTACGGTTTTCTCATTTCTAAAATAAAGAATCTCCAAGGCCTCTACCAGTTTGAAAATACTTGTTTCTACAGTGACTCAAGATCAAGCTTTTCTGTTTCTTTTAACTAAGGGGAAGCTCAGGGACTAAAATATACACCTGGCCTGAGGTTTCTTCAATGGATAGTGTCAAAGTATTATCTGCAATTTCTTGACCACCAGGCCAGTATGCTCTTGTATTTATGCTCCCCATGAAGGCATTTATTGCCAGATATGTGATTTACACAGAAGTGTGAATTATTTGGAGATTGTATTAGTTAGGATATCTTGGTCATAAGAGGCCAAAATGAAACTCAAATTAACTCAAGCCAAAAAATAACTTATTGGTATACATAACTGGGAAGTCCTAGGATTAATTTGGCTTCACTCATGGCTGGCCAGGATTCAAACAATGGTTTCAACTTTCTCTCTCTCTCTCTCTCTCTCTCTCTCTCTCCCCTTCTTTTTTGGGGGCAAGGGGAAGTTCTTAGTCAGGATCTCTCCACATTATGGGAAATATGAACCCTCATGGCTACAAGCTTACAATTGTCCTCATAGGCTATGATTTCAGAGGAATAACTTTCCTTGTGAAGTTCACGTGTTGTTTACTTAACAAACTTTTGAAAGAAGAATCACAGCTCTCCTAATCCTTATGGTGGGAACTGGTGGGGGGTGGTGGACTGAAATGGTTTCTTCCTAAACCAGTCATTGTGGCCAAGGGAATGGAACAGTCTAGTTGGCTGACTTGATAATGCATCCCACTCTCTTTAGGTGGGCGAGGGAGTCGGATTTTGCATTTCTGGCCAGTAGCTGGTAGCAAAGCTAACTTGCATAAACAAGGCAAGTCCATATCAATTCTTGGGAAACAAAAGTTTTCCTGCATCTCCAGTCCTGGCCTTTAAACATACCATGCCTGTTTGTGAAAAGAAGGCTTTCTCAGAGTGATTAATGGGTAGTTTGGAAGTGGCCCTTCACTTTCTTGCACCATATTCTCCTAGAAAGTTTTCTTCTTGGATCCCCAACTTTTAGTTTATGTAGAACCTTGCTGTGACACATTTATAATTTAGGATGAAATTCTAACCTTCCAAACACACTGTGATTAAAGGACCTAGATGCTCTCTATAATAAACTTAAGTTCTCTGGTGACTGTTCACCTTTCACTCATGTCCAAATGGCCTTATGTTTTAACTGGGTTGGTTCAAGCTGTACCTAAAGCCCTCTTTACCCTCCAGTGGCCATACCCACTGTAACTCCTGTAGCTGCTTCTTTCGTTCCCATCCTCACTCCTATTCTTTGATTTCACTCTTGTAGTTCAAGAACCTTTGTTTTTGGTTACTGTCCTCAAAGGATAAAGTAACTAGAATCCTCTAAGCTGTTGTGTTTATGTATTTGGGAGCAAACTTGAATTTTCAATGAAATTCTTACTTCCTCACTCCGTGACCCACTGTGGCTCCCTGGCGTTGCTGCATCAAATCTATACTCCTCTGCCAATACTTAAAAGCAATACTTACTGGTGGCTTGACATTTAGTGGGCCATGGATTATTATAAGCATTTTTTTTCTAAAGGAGACCAGTAACTATATTATCAAGCTATTAATAATGTAGCCAGGGTCAGCCTTGCTCAGAGTTCCTCTTGAGCTGGAAGTTGTATCATTTAAGAGAAGGGCACAGTAGGAGCTCTCTATTGCAGAGTCACAGCTGGCCACCCTTTCCTGAAAAATCCTTGATTATTTTGTATGAATAAGAAACAGGTCAAATCTTTAATCATTTTCCTTGAGTGAAAATATTCCACTTCAACCTAACAAGAGTGCCTCTCTTAACTTGTAATAAATGTGTGGGAGTGGCACAAAGGCAAATGAAACTCTAGTACATCTGATCTTGTGACTGTTAACATCCATGGATACTCAGTTCAGCGTTGATTTCAATTTAGTGTTGAATCACTGCAGGAAATCCACAGTGTTCTCATTACACACGGGTGAGTGTATTTCCTCAAGGAGGTACCGTACTTGGCATCTCCTAGATGAGTGTGAATCACTGCTTCGTCTGGCTGCTATACAAGTACGCATTGTTTTATTGAATAAGAGGGTAAAAAGTTACACAAAACATTGCATACTACAAATGGCCAGGGAATAATTTGACTTGCCGTGCTGCAACTTAATTTACACATTAAATTTCTAGAAAAAAAAAAAAAAACACAGCTTAGTCTGGGCACATGAACCATGAATGGCTCTGATTATTATTTTTTTAGTTGAATTCCCCTTGCCATATTTTTAGATTCTAATGTTTTTAAGATAAAATATAACTACTTGAAGGCAGGGAGAAAATTAAATAGAGTGTAAATAGAACCAAAGGAGCTTTTAGTTGGCAAAATACAAGAGGAAGACAAAGAATGTAGGTTTTTCTCTGATTTCTAAAACATTACCATTATTTCCAGCTCTGTGGACAATAACACACTTCCTTCTTTGCAGGGCTGAAATTTGTTTCCCCCAAATATACATATTTAAACTTAAACATATTTAAGGTTTGACATGTTGTTATTCTCCCCCCAAATATAATAAACTTGTTTTATAAGTTCAGATCACACCCAGGGCTTATTGCTTTAAACAGAAGATTCATGCTGATTTTACAAATTATACCATCTCTATATGCTGTCAGTATTATATACATTAATGATGTTTAGATAAATACCATATGCAGATATCCTGACTTGAGCATTTATTTTAGTGAAAGAAAAAATTAGACCATAACTAGAATATTATCTGGGCAATTCTAAACAGAAAGTGTATTTGTCCTGAAATATCCAGTTAAGTGATGCTAGAGTGTCTTCTGAGGGGGGATCTAAGTTATTTGGAACATTTACAAGTAAATAATGGATATGGATATACATAGACTCAGTCTGCCTTTGGTTATATGCATAATCAGAATCAAGAAAAGGGAGAGGCAGTCACAAAGTTCTGTTCTGAAGCTGTTCTAAACTGTCCACCCCTGAGGCTGTAGAAAGCCTGGTTGTCACACAGGGTTCCTCTGTAGAGTCATAGGTATGAGGCCCAGTCCTTTTCTTTATTTTTCATACATTTTAAACTTGTTTTCAGTAGCTCAGTGCACTTTTTCATTTCTGTACATCAGTTAATTGTAACTTCTGGCTCTCTTTATGGAAGATAATTTAGCAGCAGATGAGGATTTGCTGTGGTTTCATATGGTGCTGTTTTCTGAGATATCCTTTGGACCGTAGATTATTGCAGCTCATGTTGTCCTACCAGGCTGGTCATGCTGAGGGCAGAGCAATCTTGGGTGACACCAGACCTTGGATCAAGCTCCCTGGGGCATCTCATGGCCTTTTCCCCTTATCTCCTGCCATGTCCTCCAGTAGGTGCCAGAAGAGAGTGTGAGAAACCCATCTTCCTTCTCCAGAGTCTTAAAATGTCTTCATAGAATGGCTGAAATCTCTCTTTCTTTGCACATGCTGAGACTCGGAAATTAAACTCAGAAGTCTCACAGTAGACCTCCCATAAGCTAAGAAGCCCAGCCCAGAATCTTTTTCCTGCTTGAGTGCAGAAATATCTCAAAATACTAACCTCCCACAAATGTTTTCTTGTTCTTGCGTCTTTTGCTCCTGGATCTAGACCATATTAGTTGATTTTCACAACACAAGTTGCATGTGAAGGGCTGGTGGGTGTTTGAAAACCAGCTTACCATAATGTTGCTTAGGAGAGATGGATTTCACATACATGGACTTGGTGTTGTAGGTTGGGGTTTGACTCCTGCCCCTTACTACTAACTATCATGACAGGTAAATTCCTTAATGTTTCTCCTCCTCATTATTTTTTCTACATCTCTCCTAACACTTAGTTAAGGCTTCCATTGTCTTTCACATGGACCACCACAGTAATCTTCTAACTGGTCCCTCTGTCTCCAGTCTCACCCTCTCCGGTGTATCATCTGTCTCAATGATATATAAAAATATGGTCATCTAAAGTACTTGATCAAAACCCTTTGATGACATTCTCTTATCCAGAAGGCAAAATTCAAACTTCATAACACTTATGATCATCTTTCTCATGCCACTCAATGGCAGATACTCCCAGTTGTCTTCCCATTTCCATTCTCTTTTTGTCTATATTAATAGCACCACAAAATCTTAACTGAGCACGTTGGTCACCACAATAGAATCTATTAGAAGTCTTCAGCAGTAGATATGGCCATGCAGCTAGTTCTAACTGATGAACTGTAGGCAGAAGCATCCCATGGCATCTTCTAAGAGAATCTCTTAAAAGACAGTTGGCTTATGCCTTTGTTCCTTTTTTTTCCTCCTTTCTGCTGTTTAGAATAGATGCAATGGCTAAATCTGGAGTAACCATTTTGGGCCAGGAAGTGATCTTGGGTATGAAAGCCATGTGTGTGGTGAAACAAGATGAAATGAATCTGAGTTTCTAAAGACTTCATTTCACCAACACACCAGACCAATCCAGAACCTCCTTCTTCCTCACTGGTAACATATTCCCAAAGAAATACTCCTCAGTCTTGTTTTTCACTCTTGTTTTTCAACCAGGCTGAACTGTCTGCTATTCTTGAATTCATCATATAATTCCTTGCTTCTGTGTCTTGTCACTTGCTGGTTCACTGCTTTATGCTTCAGCTTTCTGGCAAATGTCTTCTTTTTATGATCCACTTCAAAGGTCTTCTCACTTGAAAAGATCACTCATTCACAACCAGGTAAATTTAGTAATTCTTTCCTTTTGCCCCCATCATATATAATACCTCTGCCAAACATAGTACTTATTGCATGCCACTATCAATATTCTATTTATCTATTTGTTATACACAATAGATGTATATCCTTTAGATAATGACTAGGGTTTTTCTCAGTATCTAACATGATTATATGATTATATTTCCAGTATCTAACATATGATTGGGTCCAAAATTATACTAATTAAATAAATTAATAACTGAATAAAATTCTCTGAGCTTTCATTTCTTCATCTATAAAAAGATAATAACAATAATTCCTATCCTATAATTTTTTGAGAATTACATGAAATGAGAAATGAGAAGGTTCTTTGTAAACTATAAAAATTATCAATAAAACTAACATATTGTGTGTTTATTCAAATATCTATTATCTGGCCAATCACCTTGCACAAATATAATTTTCTATAGAATCCAAGGATATTCATATACTTAAATCTACAGAAAATGAGAACAAAGGATAAATTAGAAAGAGGACATACTTTTGACCTTAACAATGTAAAAATTAGTAGTATAACCCAGAGTTCTTAGGGTCAATTTAATTTCTATTGTTAGGTAGTAAAGTATATTTAAGTCCAACTGTCCTCCAAATCCTTAGCTCCTCGTAACTAACCTCTTTAGCCCCTGAACAAGCATAGCTGCATGAAAATTAGTTGTACTTAAGTTAAAACACAGAATGACACATATCAAGCAGCTTCCACTTGCTGAAAGCACCTTTAGAACATAGAGCAGACATTCACTGTTTCTTCATATCAGCTGCTTTAAGAGAACATGAGACAGTCATAGCGTTGGAGCCCGAAAAGAGGCAGGAGCACTCTTGTTTCTGCCACATTAACCTAAGCAGCCAGGGAACTCTGAATATCCTGTGGAGAAAATGGACCCTATGGATCGATGGACCTTCACAGTTCATACTAATTTCTCTCTTGGGACTTGTATTCTAAGCTCCACGTCATCGTGAAGTCACTTACAAGAGTTACCATGTGCTTCTGATTCTGCTATGGTCCTTCAACCATCTGCTGACTCTAGATGCTTCCTTTAGTCCTCTAAGACTTCCCAGCACTAAGGTGTCATGTCTGAGAGTCTAAAAGCCCCTTTTTATTGCATCAGTTTGCTCCCAACATTCCTGTGGAATCAGTCCTGTTTCTGCTTGTATGTTCCTATCTGTGGGGGTGGAGGAAGGAGTAAGGGAGGATAGGTTTAATGTCACTTCTTATGTTATGAATCAATGACATAGGCTTCTAAAGCTAAGAGTATTTGTAAGATCTCCTTTAAAAATATAGATGATTTAACTACTTTCACTCTTCTATTTAAACTGGCTTCAGAAGGAAACATAGGGTTCAAAGTGAAGTTCAGGCTCTTCTCCTATGTATATTTGCAAATGCACAAAGCTGGGTCTGTTATGTCCTGTCTGAAATGCTATCTATTTGTACAGCTTTATGCATCTCTTCACAGAACACCCATGAAGTCACAGCTCATATTTCTGCTTTAAATATTCGATCTTTTGGCTTTAAACACCCATAAGAGTTATTTGTCAAAATGGATCTTAAACCTCGCCCCCCTAGCTCTGCAGCAGATCTTTAAAGTAATGCTGTAGGGGTGGGGTGGAAAGGGTGGGGGAGACGGGAAAAGTCAGCCATTCAGCAAGCATTTATTGAGTGCCAAGTACGTGCAGAGCATATGGTATCTAGTAATAGGTGCTGTGAGGGGGATAAAAAAAGAAATGGAATACGCGCTCTTGCCTCAAGATGAAGGAGACAGAGACATAAGCACTGTCAGTTCAATCCTAGAGCCAGACATTTTAACCTTGTTTTCCAAACATGTTTGTATGATGAGTGGAAGCCAGCGATCTGGGGCATATAAGAACATTTTAGCAGCATCAGTATGTGTATATATGTGCACATGCATTAGCATGTGTAGGGAAGAGAGAGAGGAGAAAGCATAGGTAGAGGTAGAGATGGGATTGAGGATGAACAAAGAATCATGCCTTTTGCAGAAGGTCCTATCTTGTGTTCCATCAGTCACCTTCTGATCCAAAGCCTTTGTTTAGTTTTCTAAGACCCAAGCAGTGAGCTCCTACGTTCCCTTTTTAACAACAATGCATTTGCTCCCATCCTCTACCGAATCCTTGGGATTCAGGCACTTTGTTTTTCCAGATTTGTCTTTGTTTTGGTCTTATATGAAGACCACTTGCCTTGCTTGCTGCCTTTAACTATTCATTCATTTCTCCTACAAGCCTCCTAGATTCTGAACTGTGTGTGGCCAGACACTTGGACGAACACCTGTCATGCATGTGCTGCACGAACCCAGGAAGGCTGTCTCTGTGTGCTCAAGCAGATGTGACCTCCCATAGCCTGCCCACAGGAGGCTCGACCGCCCTGCCCTTGTGCTGTCAGTGAAGACTCTGCAAGGTAGTGCTGAGCCCTTAGAGGGGTGTGTAGAGTAGTGAAGAGTCAGGCAGACTTGGATTTTAATTCTATTTCCACTGTTAGCCTTATAAAATCACATGGAGCTTCATAAAGTTTCTCCATCTGTCCAATGGAAATTCTCTCACAATGTTATTATGATAGTTTAATAAATTAATGTATATAAAGTGCTTAGCACATAGTAAGCACTTCATAAAATTTTAGTTAATATTATAATATTAATATAGTTTTCATTAATATTTATGCATTTGCCTTGAGACTTTTCTTCAAGGCCTAAGATATATTTGTTCTGTCCTACAAAGTATATGACTAAGAGGAAAACAGGAAGTATGACTTGCCGTATTCATTAAAAAAGCTTTTGTAAAGTACTGATTGCATTGCCAAGTACTGTATTAGGTTCCTCCCTCCAACCTTCCTTTCCTCATCCTTCCACAAACATCTACTGTGTGTCTATGAGGTGCCAGGCATTGTGTTAGATTCCAGAAAAATAGCAAGGAGATAGACAGATGTGTTCCCTTCCATCACAGATCTTATGATCCAGAGGAAAGACATATATATTACACGAGTACAACCAGGTGTAGAACCAGAGATAAGTTCCAAGTGCTACAATAGTGCTTGTGGAATACGGGGCATCTTGTCAGATTTTCAGGGTCAGCAAGACCATGTTACGAGTCTCCATTTATGAGGACAGTTCTAAAAAGTGTAGGTGATTTGCCTGCCATTGGTCAATGGTGTTTTCATCATACATATTTCCGTAGACAAGGCAGGCATCTTCTAATGAGGTATCAGTCAAATCCATGAATTTCCAACTTCATATTTTAAAGGATAAAATGTCTCTTTCATGGAAAGTTTTTATCATAATACCTATTGAAAAGGGGAATTATAAAGTATCAAGATTTAAAATAATGATTTTATAGGTATGTACTTTTTGTTAATATTTTTATTCTGAACTTAGTCACACAGTATAGACTTAACTAGAATATTTCTTTGTGTGTCATCTTCCATTGGTTAAGGTAAAAGCCAGATTTTTAATATGCTTCTAAAACTTCTCAAATTATATCTGTAACTTTCTTCTGTAGCTAATAGCTTTAATGCAATTACAGAGAAGACAAAGGGATGGAGAACTAATATTTATTGATTACCAACTATGTGTGAGTGCCAAATATAATCTCATTTAATTCTCACAGAACTCATATAGAGGTCTTATTTCTATCTCTTTTTACATATTAGGAAATTGAGGTTCAGAGAGGTTGAGAAATTTGTCCAAATTTGAACACAGGGCCAGAATTCAAAGCCAAGACTACCTGATTCCAAATGGTACTCTCAATTTAGACATGAATGATCTGACAATTCACAGAAAGTCATGCAACAGAGTTTATTTCCATACATGCAGTGTATGTTTCAATGTACATAATCCCTGTAAGACTGCACAGTCATAAAATAATCACAGTTTATCATACAAAAATCCAGTTACACTCCTTATATCAAAAATTGTGTGCAATTTATTCTAGGCTCTAGGACTCCTTTCACTTTTTTGCCCTAAATCTATATTTCTTTGAAAATCTTGGCTTCCGGCCAAGATGGAGGCATAGGCAGACGCACTGTGTCCCTTCTCACAACCAAATTAAGGACAACAAAGATTTAGAAACAAGAAAACAACCAGATCTCAGAAAATCAAACTGTTTGGAAGTCCAACAACGATTCATCCACACCGGTAAGAGGGGCGGAGTCACGGCAGGAGAAAGCGGAGGTGCCGACGGGCACGCAGACAGCAGCGGCTGGCAGACCCCAGGTGCACAGGCGGTGACTAGCAGACCCCGGACACGGGGCAGCAACTGTGCAGAACCAGTGAGGCCGCACAGGGCAGCTGGCTGACCGGGTGGTCCCACATTCGCGTGCGGATGGTCCAGGCAGAGGGGAAGCGGTGAAAGGAACTGGAATCTGAGAGAGAGTAAAGCAACCGCCATTATCTCCTCTCAGACCCTGCCCCCACATACAGCGTCACTTCCCAGCGACCGGGCTGTCCCGCCCTGGGGAACACCTGAGGCTCCACCCCTCACTACGTAACAGCCGCGACTAGATAAAACAAACAAACAAACAAACAAAAAAAAACCCCAGAAATGGAAATGGCTCAAACCGGAGAACAGATCAAAGCCCCAGAGCCAATTTATCTAAGCGATGAAGAGATTGCCAACCTATCAGATGCACAATTC
>PVKU01001308.1:0-38898 GCA_004027475.1 Anoura caudifer
ATGTATACAAGAGGAAAACATTTTCTACTACCCTTCTATGTTCTTTGATTGGAATAATGACTAAATTAACATAAGGCAGGTTACGACTAAACCAGTACTAGGGAAAAAAGGACTTCTTTAAGGAAAGAAAAAAAGTGAAACATAATTGTAAATGATAATATGACAATAACTACATACTTATCAACAATCACTTTAAATGTAAATTGCTTAAAGG
Source organism: Anoura caudifer (assembly GCA_004027475.1). NCBI lineage: Eukaryota > Metazoa > Chordata > Mammalia > Chiroptera > Phyllostomidae > Anoura > Anoura caudifer. The sequence goes on from PVKU01001308.1 coordinate 215, forward strand.
CTCTGATCAAAACACATAGGGTAGCTGAATGGTTAAGAAAACATCATCTATATATATATGCTGTTTAAAAGACACCTACCTCAGAATGAAAGATACACATACTGAAAGTAAAGGGATGAAGAAAGGTACTTCATGCCAATGGAAACAAACAAAAAAGGATGGGGTAGCAATTCTTATGTCATATAAAATGGACTTTAAAACAAATGCTATAATAACAGACAATAAAGGACATCACATAAAGTTGCCAAAATCAATCACCCAGTGGAAGAACACATAAATAAATAAAGCAAATATTAACAGACCTAAAGACAGAGGTCCACAGCCATACAGTCACAGTAGGGAGTTGGGGTCAGCCCACTGCCATCAATGGGCAGCTCTTCCCGAAGGTGAATCGACAAGAAAACAGTGGCCTTAAAAAACACGATAGACAAGATAGATTTAATTGATATTTGCAGAACATTTTACTCAAAGTCAGCAGGATATATATATACTTTTCAAGTGCACATGAAACATTTTCCAGTATAGACCACCTGTATGAACACAAAGCAAGTCTCAATAAATTTAAGAAGACTGAAATCATATCAAGCAACTTCTTCAATCATAATGGTATGAAACTGGAAATCAATACAAAAAAAATTGACAAAACACACTAACACATGGAGGCTAAATAAAATGTTGCTAACCAACAACTAAGTTAAAAATAAGATTAAAAAACATCAAAAGACACCTTGAGACAAATGAAAATGAAAACACAACCACTCAAAATCTATGGGACACAGTAAAAGTAGCTCTAAGATCACAAGTTATTGCAATACAGGCCTACCCCAAGAATCAAGAAAAATCTCAAATAAACAATCTAAGCTTACACCCAAAAAACTAGAAAAAATACAACAAACAAAGCCCAAAGTGTCTAGAAAGAAGTAAGACCAAAAAAACACAGGTTCGGCTGTTTGCCACAACAAAAGCCAAATTCATGAGGCAGATGCTGGTACAAAATGAAAGACATTTCCTTTGATGCCGCACCTGGGAGACCAGTGGGCTCTCCTCTCAAAGAGTATCTCCCCTTCCTGCTCAAGCCCACGGTTCTTATGGGGATAGGGAGGGGAGGGAATATTTTCTATCCAATTCTCTTGCTAGATTTTGGCATGCTTGGGTTCTATCCATTCATCTCTTTTTATTATTGATTTGAGAGAGAGTGGAAGGGAGAGCGAAGTGGGGAAAGGGAGAGAGAGACAGAAATGTCCATTCATCTTCTGGAATATTTAGCGTAAGAACCTCCCCCTGTGCCATCCTGGCCAATGGGAGAGACTCCCCAGGCACTCCCGACAGTGAATAATATCAGGGTCAGTGAAGGGGGTTGGGAGGCACTGCAGGACCTGCCATCAAGAAACCTAGACCCTGGCTGGGTAGCTCATAATTAGAGAGTTGTCCTGATATGCCAAGGCTGTGGGTTCAATCACGGTCAGGGCAAATACAGAAGCAACCAATGAATGCATAAATAAGTAGAACAAATCGATCTTTCTCTTTCTCTTTCTCTCTCCCTCTCTCTCTCTCATCAATAAATAAAAAGGAAGAGAGAAAAGTGAGGCCCAGCCCCCTCTGCCTGCGGCATCCAAGAAGACCAGCGGAACTCATTTGGTGGGTTTAAAGTCAGCAGGAGGCTTTTTATCTTCCCTCTCTTTTTTTTTTTCATTCCTTTGTTTTTTTCTTCTTCCCCCAAGTGAAGCACTAAGACCTGGAGCTATGAAAGGTCCAGAGACAGAGATCCAAAGAGGGGGCACAAGGCTAACCCCAACAACTGAGGAACTGAGACAATTTGACTTTCCTATTCTATAGAACTTGCATTTTATTGTTTACTTGTATTATTATTACTTTTCATTATTCTTACTTCTTTTTATTTTATTAGTATTTTTTCTATTTCTCTTCTGCTTAGTTTTCTTCATTTTATCTTTGTTTAATTGCATGTTTAACTGATTTTCCTTATTCTTATTCTCTCTTTCATATTGTATTTTAATTTTCCTTCTATCACTTCACTTGCATTCCAATAGCACACTACTCTTGCTTGTGTACTTTCTATTCTTGTTATCCAAATCATGTATTTCTTGTCATATTATTGTTGTTCTGGCATTATTGTAAATGATTGTAGTCCCACATAATTGTAAATACTACATAGCACCCCTCCTGATCTTAGCCCACCTCACTATCTTCCAGAACTTTATTACTGTTGTGGTTAACTCTGTTCTCTCACATACTATGCCTGCTTTCTATCCTTTACTCTTTACTCTTACCATATCTCATAATCTAACCTTGCACAGGCCCTCTATTTTCTGGAATCAGCTCACAATCCTTTCCCCCTCTAACAAGTCTTATCTCTTTTTCACCTTTTGTAAAAAATGGCTAGTTGGGTGAAATATCACAGTTAATGCTATACTTACCCAAAAAATCTCCTATCTCTTCTCTACTTGTAGGTACTTTAAATCCCATAGAAAACTTTCCTGCTGTCTTAATCCACTTTGCCTTCCCCCTACCTCTGATCACATACAAGATTAGGTGGGAGCTGTGAACATCAGTATACCTGCCAGAGGAGAGAACCTGCCAACAAATGAACTACCAACAGGTAGAAACCCAAGTACAAGAGAGCCCACATGAACAGAAGAAAGGCCAAACCTACAGCAAACAAACAAGGAGATCAAAGAGACATATGAAAGGATGCTCAGCATCACTAGCTATCAGAGAGATGCAAATCAAAACCACAATGAGATATCACTTCACACCAATCACAATGGCCATCATAAACAAATCAACAAACAAGTGTTGGAGAGGATGTGGAGAAAATGGAACCCTAGTACACTGTTGGTGAGAATGCAGACTGGTATAGCCACTGTGGAAAACAGTATGGAATTTCCTCAAAAAACTAAAAATGGAACTGCCTTTTGACCTGGCAATTCCACTGCTGGGTTTATATCCTAAGAACCCTGAAACTCCAATTCAAAAGATCTATGCATCCCAATGTTCATAGCAGCACAATTTACAATAGCCAAGTGCTAGAAGCAACCTAAGTGCCCATTAGTAAATGAATGGATCAAAAAACTATGGTACATTTACACAATGGAATTCTATGCAGCAGAAAGAAAGCAGGCGCTCCTACCCTTTGTAATAGCATGGATGGAACTGGAGAGCATTATGCTAAGTGAAATAAGCCAGGTGGTGAGGGGCAAATACCATATGATCTCACCCTTAACAGGAACCTAATCAACAAAACAAACAAGTAAGCAAAATAGAACCAGAGACATTGAAATTAAGAACAAACTGACAGTAACCAGAAGGAAGGGGATAATAGGGTGGGGGAGGGGAAAGGGTTTTCAGGAACATATACAAAGAACACATGGACAAAACCAAAGAGGGGTAGGATCAATGAATGGTGAGGAGTGGGGAGGGCTGGGGTAGGGGGAGTGGGCAGGGTAAAATGGAGACAACTACACTTGAACAACAATTAAATAAAAAATAAAAGAAATGCAAATTAATGCCGCAGTGAGATATCACCTCACACCTGTCATAATTGTGATCTAACTCAACAAACATGCAATGGTGAGGATGTGGAGAAAAGAGAACCCTCATACATTGTTGCCTGGAAAGTAGACTGATGCGGCCGCTATAGAAAACCGTGTGAAGGTTTTTCTAAAAATTAAAAATGGGCCCTGGCCAGGTGGCTCAGTTGGTTGGCGCATCGTCTCATGCACCAACAGTTTGCGAGTTTGATACCCAGTCAGGACACATACCTAGAGTGCAGGTTCCACCCCCAGTTGGCACATATGGAAAGTGACCAATCAATGTTTCTTTCTCTCTCTTTCTCTCTTTCTCTCTCTCTCTCCCACCCCACTTCCTCTCTCTAAAAGCAATTTTAAAAATATCCTCAGGTGAGAATATTTTTTTAAAATTAAAACTCAAATGCCTTATGACCCAGCAATTCCACTTTTGGGTATATACACAAAGAAACCCAAAACACTCATTTGAAAAAATATATGCACCCTATGTTCACTCCGGCATTATTTACAATCGCCCAGCTGCAGAAGCAGACCAACGCCTGTCAACAGACAAGTGGATAGAACAGCTGTGGTGCATGTACACAACTAAATACTACTCAGCCTTAAAAAAAGGGAATGAAATCTTATCATTTGCAACAGCATGGATGGATCTACAGGGTATTAGGCTAAGTGAAGTCAGAGAAAAACAAATACCATATGATACACTTATGTGTGAAATCTAAAGAACAATATAAACAACTAAACAAATGGAAACAGTCTCATACATATAGAGAACAGACATGATTGCTAGAGAAGAGGAGGGTTTGGGGACTGGGTGAAAAGGTGGAGGGATTAAGAAGGAAAATTTGTAGTTACAAAATAGTCATGGGGATGTAAAGTACAGCACAGGGAATCGAGTAAATAATATTGTAATAACCATGTGTGGTGCCAGGTGGGTCCTGGAAATATTAGGGGGACAGCTGTTAAACCATACGATTGTCTAACCAGTATGCTACACACCTGAAACTATTACAGTAATAACAAGTGTAAACTGTAACTGAAAAGTAAACTTTTTTAAAAAGCCATCACATATCTTTATACATCAGCATTGCAAAGACTAGAAACTAGAAACGAAGTTGGTTTTGTTAGGGAGCCAGTGGTTTATAGAAGTTACTCAATGTTTCATTTACTTGAGGGACTCTAACTAGACAGGATGACCTCGTTTGTCTTGATCAGGAATGGCAGGGGCAGTCTCTTCGTCTCAGGAAGCGGGCGGGGGGGGGGGGGGGGGGGGGCTGTTGTCTTTGCTGCTGCTGCTGCTGCTCCTGCTGCTCCTGCTGCTATTCCTTGCTTCCTGACCACAGAGGTGTTGCGCACATTCACCCATAATTCAACAGGAAGCGTGGCAGTTTTATTCCCACAACCCTCAAAAAATGAAACCAAAAAGGGTTAAATGAGCCATAAATACTTTACAAGTCAGATTTTTTTCTATAAAAATATAACAAGAAAGACTTTCTGTGCAGACATATTTTCCAGGTCATTCTCCTATCTCATTTAAAACAGTTGAGAATTTGGGGCTATAGGGGAAATCCTTCTGTTATGTAAGTCATTTTACACTCAAGTTTATTCGCTGTCAAACTACATTTAATTTGACAGGCAGCATTATTGCTGCTGCAGTGAAGGCTTCTCCTTCCATTCTCGGACACTCCACCCTCATGCACCGCCTGGTGGGCTGACCGCCTTCTTCTCATTTTATTTTACTTTGTTTTATTATTTTCTGAAATATTTTAAGACAATTCTGAGTGCCTTGCCTGAACAAACTCTGTGCATCCTCCAGAAACCAGGCTCGTTCTGTCATTTCTTGAGGCCCAGAAGGCATGTTGTGTCAGTGATTTTTTTTCCCTGAAAACTCTTTGGAAGAAATGTGAGGAGGGCTTAAACTATTGTAGAGCGTATTAAACCAAAAAATGATCGTTTTTAATCGATCTTGACAAAGGCTCTATGTTTGTCCAGGTTGTAATCACATGGAATACTTTACTTAAAAGACCTTTGTGCCTATTTACTAAGCCATGAATACTGATTCACAAAATGAATACGAAGTGGAGTCTTCAAGTCTGCAGACCCTTCATGCTGGGGTGAGATACAGCTTCATGAAGAACAGGGCACTGCAAGCAGGGTGTGCATCACGTACCACACTAAATGATAAAATGAAAGTAAGTTTTATATCTATAGGAAAATTGACATTAATAAGGGATAAGCACTGGTTCTGAGGCAAATAAAAGGAAAAAAGTTTACCTGTTTGAGTGTTGGTTCTCTAGAAATATAGGGTTGGACCCCAATTTACTCACATATCTAATAGAAATATAGTGTGAAAAAAATAGTGTAGCCAGGAGTGATTCTTCAAAAATTTCCCGCAAATTTTTAAAAATGTGTAAAATAGTGGATAAAAAGGGGCCACATTCTAAACCTGACTGGAGGCCTGGGTGGTAGCCTTTCAAACTCAGAGACTGAAAGTAACCACATAGGATGGTCTGAAGTGAAAACTTTCTAAATAAAAATCAGTCACAGTGGGCAGTCGGGCCCTGGGCTAGAGTCTTCCTGACAGGAGTCAGTCTTTACCTTAACTGAGCCTGTCTGTTGTCTTTTTGTATCCACGATCACACACCTTTGGAAGGTCAGATTTCCTTTTCCCAGATCCCTCAAGGCACAGGAGCAGGCGGGGCAGCCAAAACCAAGACCATGAGTCCCCTCCTTGTTATCTTGCTGTTTGTTGACAGGTAACTATCCTGGACTCACCTATGTAAAAGAAGATTCCCCTCTTCTCTTTCTCCCACCTCCCTAATCTATAACCAATGGATTTCCTGTAATTTCCTGATGCCTACTCTTTTGATTGTAATATATAAAATAAAGTATAAAACTGTCATTTTCTGGAGCATTTTCTCAATCCGTTGAGTCTTTGCTTTATGACAATTGTCATCAATTAGGCTCAAATAAACCAACAAAAATTCTGAAAGGTATGGACATTTCTTACATTGGCAAACTTCATGTTCTTATCACTTTGGGATCCCTCTCACTGCCCTGGTTCACACTCCACTGCCATCAACTCCACTCACCTGTTTTTCCTAACTAACTGATAACATCCTCATTAGTATATTTGCAGATAATAACTTTAAGTGTTATCCTATCCTTTTAGATGTTTGAACTTAAAGAACTATAAAAGACTCAGAATAATCCAAAACCAAAAATAATTACACTCCAGTGGTGGATCTACAAGTAGATAACATAGATAGAAGATTTTGGCTAGGTGGCCACCTTGCTACTGCTAAATTTTTATTCCTGTAATATTGCATAGTCTGACTTCAGGTAAGGAAATCCCTGGTTACCTTGCTAGAGTAGAAAACAGTGGTATCCTCAACCACTATAAATTCACAGATTCTAACTCTTACCATCTACAGTGAATTTGCCCAAAATTTTGTCTACTTGTTCCCAAATTATAGCACAAGAAAATTTAAAACTACAAGTGACAATTCAAAACAAATATACAAAAAAATCACTTGTGCCTAATGGTTACATATGAGGTCTGTCCAGAAAAAGTCCAGCCATTGTTGACATAATGAGAACAGTTTGCATGACATTGATGTGATCTGGCAGCCAAGGAGAGTGGACTGGAATGCGCATGTATGAACAATGATGACTTCACTGTACTAGTCAGTGGGGGTGGTAGATGCCATCGAATGAGCATGTGTACTGTGTGGCTGTCACATGCAAAATGACTGAGTGAGTAGAGCAAAGCATCTGCATCAAATTTTGCATAAGCCTGAACAGTATTCCATGGAAACTATTCAGATGATTCAGAAGGCCTCAGCTATGGGCAATTAATGAATGACAACATGCCAGCATATACATCACATCTCGTGCAGATTTTGGCAAAACACCAAATCACCCAGGTGACTCAACACCCCCTACAGCACAGATTTGGCAACTTTTCCCAAAACTAAAATCACCTTTGAAAGGGAAGAGATTTCAGACCATTGATGAGATTCAGGAAAACATGACAGGGTAGCTGATGGCAACTGGGAGAACTGTGTGAGGTCCTGAGGTGCCTACTTTGAAGGGAACTGAGGAGTCATTGTCCTATGTACAATGCTTCTTGTATCTTGTATCTTCTTCAATAAATGCTTTTATTTTTCATATTACATGGCTGGATACTCTCTAGACAGACCTTGTATTATGAAATTACAACAGATTTCTATCTTCTTTTTACAGATTTTATTTATTTACTTTCAGAGAGAGGGAAGGAGAAGGAAAGGCAGAGAAACATCAGCATTTGAGAGACAGTGGTTGCCTCTCATAAGGCTCCCAACGGGGGACCTGGCCCACAACCCAGGCATATGCCCTGACTGGGAATTGAACTGGAGCCTTTCAGTTCACAGGTCAGTGCTCAATCCAATGAGCCACATCAGCCAGAACTAGATTTCTATCTTATAGAAATATTCACTTAGGGCCTTGTTTCCCTTGCAAAGTTGTAAAACTAACTACAGTTATGTAATTTGGAAATGGGAAATTATAAGCACTCTATAAATGTTATAAATGTTTTGTCTGGTTTATATAGATTACTGTGATTTCAAGTCATTGTATTATATATAGCTAATATTCATATAATATTATGATATAATTATATAATATAATAATGATGTTATTATATATGATTACTATAATGTACATGTATGTATATATACACACACACATTAGCTAATATTTATCTTATTTACTTTTTCTGTCAGACACCAGAAAATAGTGGTGATTTCTTATAGCAGAAAGAATAGGCTAGGAGGAATCTGAATTCAGCAATTAACATATCCTTTGAAAGAATGACAGATGGCCCTGGTTGGTGTGGCTCAGTGGCTTGAGCACCAGCCTGCGAAACAAAGGGTCACTGGTTCAATTCACAGTCAGGGCACATGCCTGGGTTGCAGGCCAGGTCCCCAGTGGGGGGGGGCGGGGTGCGCAAGAGGCAACAGCACGTTGATGTTTCACTCCCTATCTTTCTCCTTCCCTTCCCCTCTCTAAAAATAAATAAATAAAATCTTGAAAAAAGAATGACAAATGGAACAAAATAAAATTTCAAAGGATCTCAAAAAGTAGGAATAGACCATAAGAGAGAATCTGAGAAACATAATTCTGAGGAGCAAAACGGGTAGGCATTTAGCATTCAGGTAGATCAGGGTGTCAAACTCATCAGGAGCCACATCATCCTCATGGTTGCCTTCAAAGGGCCAAATGTAATTTTAGGACCGTGTAAATGTAACTACTCCTTAACAGTTAAGTGAGAGCTCGGCGCTGCTGCAGTGTAGAAACAAGGTACCAGGGCCAGATTCGGCCTGCAGGCATTGTGTTTGCCACCTGCGAGGTAGATAATCAACCAGTAGTAAAATTTCCAGCTACCAGGATGGTGCTAGAGAAAGACTCCAACAGTGGGAGGGGATCTAGGAGAAGCCCAGCTGTTACAAATGTCACTTTGGGTTGGTGGAAGGTTGGGGAGCAAAGAAATGTTCTGGATCTCAGGGTCAAGGCAAAAACTCAGTCTCCAGAATTTACTGAAACTAGAAACTAAACCACTTGATTTTAGGATTTTCCATCTGTCCTGCTGCAGGTCAGATGGGGTAGTGAGAATGAGATGAAAAAAAGGCATCTGAGGAGGATTATCTTGCTGTAAAAAAAAGAAGCATGCAGAAGCCAAGAATGTTTTTTCTATGACACAGCACCACTTTGTAGTTCTTTTTATACAACTTCTTCCTCAAGGAATGCTGTTTTCTCAATCTAAAACTCTAAAACCATGTTTCTGGGGTTTAAACTTTGTTATTTACTAGCTGTAGGTCTTTGGTCAATTTACTTTACCATTCTTTGTCTCTGTATCCTCATCTATAATATGAAATGATAATAACAACATTACCTCACTGGGTTATTGCAAAGATTACAAAAACTTAGCACTTATAAGAGCACTTAGAAGAATACCTGGCAAACAGTAAGCACTATGCAAATGTTTGCCTTGATTATCATTACCTTTATTTTATTCTTTTCAATTGAGAAAAAGTCTTCATCTTTACCTTCTACTTTGAGAAATTCACACTCCCTTCTGACTTAGGTCAACTAAAAATTTTGCACTTGAATTTGTAAGCTCAGCTGAATCTTTGTAGAACAGACAATTGACACATCAGAATAATGCTCCAAATCTCTGTAAATGTGGTGAGAAGCTAATCTCACTTTTAAAAGAGCACTGGGAAATTTCCTAACTTGCTTCTGATTCTACATACCATTTCTAATTGCGGTAACTAAATTTTTCTCCAAACCCAAAAATTTCACCAGCCACACTGAGGCACCTGAGTTCCAAAACAACAAAAGATGGCACTTCATGTTTCAATAGCTAGAAAGAACCAAGACATTTTCTTAGTGATGGATGCCCACTCAGAGGAAACTCTAACAAAAATCATTTTCCTAGTATGGATTAGGTACAAAAATTAGTATGTATTTTAAAGAAGGGAGAAAATCACAAGAAATTGCAATTTCAAAAATCAATAAAAGAGGACTTCTGGTCAAGATGGCAGAGAGAAAAATGCTATGCTAACTAGGACCACATCAAAATTACAACTAAATTACAGAATAACCATCACTGAGAACCACCGGAAGACTAGCAGAACAAAATTCCTATAACTAGGATATAAAGAGGAAGCCATATGGAGACTAGTATGAGGGACAGAGACACAGAACAGGCATGTCCCACAACCATGGTCTGGCAGTTGAGAAATGGGAGAAATATCTCAGCTGCAGAGGCTCCCTGCACCGCCCCCAACCAAGGGTCAAAAGGTCCTAGCCCCACCTCAGGCTTCCCAGCCCAGAGCTCCAATGGGGAGAACAGAAATCCCTAAAACATCTGGCTATAAAAATCAGAAAAGGCTGTGCCTGAATGAGACTAAGCAATGTTGAAGTCCCAAGCATTCTTCTTATGGGCCCACACACCGACTTGTCTGCTCACCAACTTGCTCACTCTGAGCTCCAGTCCTAGGGCAGCAGCTTGAAAAACATCAGGTACATAAGGGGAGGTGCTGAATTAGCTAGGTATAGCGTGAGAGCTGCAGGTGCAGAGGTCAGAGCAGCTCTCTTCAGGAACAAGAGTGCTGACAGATGCCACTGTTCCTTTGTTGAGCTCTCTTCCCACCCAGCTAACAAGCACAGACAGGTGCCAAATCTGAGCTCTCCACTAACCTGCCTAACATGGTTCATCCTGCTCCAGAGATTCCCCGATACCCTGCCCCACCCAATTCACATGCCCAGCCCAAATCTCTTCAGGGGCTTTTCCATACAAGGGGCTTTCCTTGGCTTGCATGTCAGGCTTTCCTAAAATTTCTCAAAGACCCACAAACACCAAAAATGCAGCAGCTAAACTTGGGGTGCCTCTGCTAAGTGGCCTAAGCCCAGAACTAGTGGCAGGCTGCCTCAGTTTGCAGCCCATACTTTCCCAGACACCTCCAAACTCAGCACAGGCAGCAACCAAATGCAGATCATTATTTAGGTCCTCCCAGGTGGTCCTGCGCTTGGCACAAGCAGCAGCTGAACTTGACCAGTACTAGAGTCCCTCACAAGAGGCCCCAGGAATGACACACTTAGTTGCCAGATTCAGAACACACCAGAGCACCACCCAACCAGCTCCAAAGAAGACACACCCAATAGGTGAACATAGCAGGCACCAGAGCTCTGCAAAGGCAAGTCCTGCTCTCTGGATTCAGACCCTGCAAAATACTTTATCTGCTGTAGTCACAGCCAGTCCTCACAGCCAGTCAGTGTGAGGGTCAGTTCTACCCACTTACAAGCCAACAGCAATCATGGCTCAATCACAAGAGAAGAACATACATAACTGAAACCAGGGACACTTCTGGAGCACCCAGCTTAGGTGAACAGGAAGACTGCACTACTGAGCTCCATAGGACATCAGCAACATCAGGCCACTCTGCCAAGACCGAGAGATTTAGCAGATTTATCTACCACATAAAAACAAACACAGAAAGTCACTCAAAATGAGGAGGCAGAGAAACATGTCCAAATGAAAGAACAAGATCAAACTCCAGAAAAAGAGCTAAACAACATGAAGAAAAACAATCTACCAGGTGCAAAGGTCAAAACATTGGTTATAATGATGCTGAATGAATATACAGGGAAGGTAGATGAAGTCATAAGAACTTTAACCAAAAAAATAGAAAACATAAAAATCAAGGATCATAAAAAATGATCAGTTAGAAATGAAGAATACAGTAACTGAAATTTTAAAAAATACATTAGAGGGAGGGAATCAAAAGTAGATTAGATGAAGCAAAGTATTGATTAGTGATCTGGAAGACAGGTAGTAGAAAACACCCAATGGGAAAAGCAGTTTTAAAAGAATTATTAAAATGATAAAAAAAATCTAAAATTTATAAGAAAGGATAGTTTAAGAGAGCTCTGGGACAACATCAGGAGTGACAACATTTGCATGGTAGGAGTACTAGAAGGAGAAGAGAAAGGGAGGAAAGAATTGAAAACCTATTTGAAAAAATAATAATGAAAATCTTCCCTGATCTGGTGAAGAAAATAAGCATGAATCCAGGAAGTACAGAGAGTCCCAAACAAGAAGAACCCAAAAAGGCCCTTACCAAGATATATAATAATTAAAATGCCAAAAATTAAATGTAAAAAAGAATCTTAAAAGTAGCCAAAGAAAAGCAGTTAGTTGTATACAATGGAGCTCTGGGTGGAGTGCTAGCTGATTTCTCAATAGAAACTTCACAGGCCTGAATGAAGTGACACAAAATATTCAAAGTGATAGAAGCAGGGATCTACAACCAAGATTACTGTACCTATCTGGGCTATAATTTAGAATTGAAAGAAAAAGAAAGACTTTCTCAGATTAAAAACAAAACAAAACACATTTAATACCACTAAAACTAAAAATCTCATACAGGAAGAAAACCAAAAAATAAACAAACATGTGGAGGCTAAATACCATGCTAAGTAAACCAAGAATGGGTTACAATGAAAGGAAGAAAGAAATCAAAAGATAGCTTGAGACAAATGAAAACAAAAACACAATGACCCCAAATCTACATAACAAGAAAAGAGCAAAAGCAGTTATAACACAGAAATCCAGCAAACAGGCCTTCCAAACCCAAGCAACAAAAAAATTTAAACAATCTAACCTTACACCTAAAAGAAATTAAAAAAAGAAGAAAAAACAAAGACCAAAATGAGAAGGAGGAAAATAATAAAGATCAGAGCTGAATAAAAGAAATAGAGGCTAAAAAATATATAAAAGATTAATGTAACCAAGAGCTGCTTCTTTGAAAACAAAGCTGAAATATCTTTAACCAGACTCATCAAAATAAAAATAGAGAGGACCCCAAAAAACAAAATCAGAAAGAACAAAAGTAATGACTAATGCTACAGAAATACAAAGGGGTATGAGAAATACTGCAAAAATTTTATGCTAACAAATTGAACAAACTGGAAGAAATGGATACATTCCTGGAAACATACAATCTTCCAAGACTAAGTCAAGAAGAAACACAAAATCTGAACAGACCAATTACAACTAGTGAAATTGAAGCAGTAATCAAAAAATTTCCAAGAAGCAATAGTCGTGGACTAAATGGCTTCACAGGTGAATTTTACCAAGTATTCAAAGAAGAAGTAACACCAATTCTTCTCAAACTACATCAAAAATTTTAAGAGGAGAGAAGGCTCGCAAGTTTATTTACCATGTGAGCATTACCTGATTCTAAAACCAGACAAAGACATAAAAAATTTAGACCAATAACCCTGATGAAGAAAGATGCAAAAATCCTCAACAAATATTAGCAAACCAAACTCAGCAATATATCAAAAAGATATACAGAGCTTCCAGCCAAGATAGGCAGACAAGTGAGCATAGGCAGACCACTTTGCACAACATCAAAATTACAGCTAAAATATAGAACAACCATCACTCAGAATGATCAGAAATCAAGTTGAATGGAAGTCTAACAACTACAGAATTAAAGAAACCACATCCATCAAGACCAGTAGGAGGGGCACATATATGGAAACGGCCGGCCTCTCACCCACATGTTGTGGATAAAAATTTAGGACGGATATATTGGGAGTGAGGAGTCCCAGCCCCACACTAGGTTCCCCAGCCCAGGGTTCCAATGCCAGGAACATATGTCCCCATACATCCTGGCTGCAAAAACCAGCAGGAATTGAGTCAGTAGAAGAAACATCTGGAACCCCAAGCACTTCCTCTTAAAGAACATACACGGACTCACGTACTAAGACACACTCCCTCTGAGCACCAGCACTGGGGTGGCAGCTTAAAGGGCACCAGTGGCATGCTGCAAGATGCTGAAGTCTCTGGCATTGGGGCCTTGCCAAAGGCCATTGTCCCTTTACTGAGCCCTCCCCCCACAAAGTCATGGAGCCAGCAGGCTAGTGCCATGTTTGAGACTCCATCAACCTGGCTAATACTGTTTGACCCACCTTGGAGATCCCCAGAGACTGTCCCACCCAACTTATGGGCCCACCCAAGCTGCTTCTCCACATGAATGACACACTTGGCTCTTGGATCACAACTTCCTAAAGTCTATCAAACAAGCAATAGCTGGCTTCTGTGAACTCCAGAACAGGCACTAGCAGCAGCCAGATTAGTTTCACAGCTTGGCTTCACGTAGGAATCTCCAAGGCCAGCACAAGTAGCAGGCTTCACAGACTGCTTTATAGCTCATGCAGGGTGGGCCCAAGAAAAAACACACATTGGTGGTGACCTTGGCCTGCACCACCAGGAAACCCTAGGGCCAGAGTGATGCATACCCCGGCTCGTTGGGTCCACCACATTATGGATGAGGCACGAGAAATTCACACGGACTACCAAGTCCTATGGAGGAAAAGCGATAGCATGGCTTCTCTCTCAAGAGGAGAAAAAGCCTCGGCCCTTGCTTTGACCAGCCTTTATTTCTTTTCTGGGCACATTACATGATGGCCCACATTTACTACGCACAGGTTTGATTTAGGTGGTTACCTTTTACAGAGAACAAAGGAGATGACACTGCTAATCACATCAGAGAAGAAGGATATTTGCAAATGCAAAGGGAAAAGTGGTTGAACAGGTTACTCTCCATACTGGGGTGTTTTAGCACAGACTTTAGGAAGTTACAGTAGGTACTTGCTGCCTACTTAATTCAGGGGGAGGGAGTTTTAGCAAAAGCAAGTCTCAAAGCAGCCCAGGTACAATGCAGGCCTGATTCCCCACGGGAGAACCTATCCATGGGCATGGGTCCTGTGTATCTCTGAGTGGGAGATGGGCCCACACCACACAGAATGGTTTCCTATATTTCCCCCCTTGCTTTTTAGTTACGACAGCTATAGATCCCATAAAGCTTGCTATTTGCTGGTCTCTCATACAACCCTGGGAAAATAATTCACAAATGCATCAAAGTACACAGAGCATTGTTATAATCAGTAAGCAAACAGCTGTTCCAAAGACCCACATTCTCAGATCAAGCCCATCAATCATTGTCAGGCAGTAATGGTCAAATAGATAACATTCAAAGAACTCTGAGGGCCTATTTTGAGTCAGGGTGAGATAGCTAAAGGGCCATAAAACTTCCGGGGAAACAAACTCCTTTAAGGCTTGGACCCTAATCATTTAAATTGAGGGTATTAGCAAAGCAGGTTTCATAGAATTTTATGCTTTCTCTCTTGGGCCTGATTGCCCCAGGGAGCCTACCCTTTCCAGCACAGGGTGGAACCCACCACCAGCATTGTTTCAGGCTTAACGCATTGTTTTAGGATTAAGTCAGGCAGCGGAAGTAAGGCAGCCAAGGGATTAGGAGACTTCTTGTAGACAGAATGAGGACTCAGGATATGTCAAAGCCCAGGGGTGAGGGCCTACCACCCCCTTTCTCCATAGTCCCCCAAGTCCTTCCCTGAGGGTCCCTTCATGACCATGCTTGTCTTAGGTCATACCTCCCTTGAGGAATCTTACCTGTCATTGGCTAACCAGTCATGCACTGGGGGTGAAGCAGGGTGAAGTAAAAGGAGTAGAGGTGGCACCCCTGCCAGGGGGAGGATAAGCTTTGTCTCAGTGGCTTAGGGTCCCAAGGTCTCTCCCTCAGCCTTAGCCATGGGGGGATCACAGCTTCTGAAACCAGGCAGAGTGGTTCCCAACATCTAACCTCCCCCTTTTTTGTTTGTGAATAAAATTGTAGCTGTTAAGCCTGTGAAACCTATTATTTGCTGTTCCCGAATGCAATCTCAAGAAAACAACCTTCATATACATCACAAAGCACAAATAAGCATTAAGACAAGGGCCATCCAAGGGCTGCCATGACCCAAACCCATAAATTCAATCCCTTGAACAAGTGTTTAAGGTTGTCATTACAGATTATTGTGGAAGGTCTACAACACTTTTTGTTTGGTAAAGCCTTTACTTGAGCATTAAGAGTCTTGATGTGGCCCCTTGTGGTGGGGACACGCCTAAAGAGAACATTATGGGGTACTGGGGGATTGTTGCCCTCTGCAGGAGGTACTTGAGCCTCAGCCCCTGTCATTGGGGCAGGCCCCATCCTCCTGCATTGGCAACCCAGGCCCATGAGTGACGGTGTGGGTGTCCATTTTCCTTTTGGTTGTTCAGGGTCAGCTGGGCCATCTGGTCTGTCAGTCGATTGGTTCTCGGCTCCAGGTAGCAGCACTTGATGTCTGCCCTGCTCATGATAAGGCTTTATTCTTTTGGCTGGTAGTGAGACAGGACCTATAGGGATGGAAACACACACACACCCTCTTCCCCAAGTTAATAAATCTACAGGGCCCTGCCAAGATCCATCTCCCAGAGGATCTCTATACAAAACCTGAGGATAAGATGACTTTGGCTTTCTTCTGAAAATGATTCTCAGTTGGAGTACAGAATGATTCATTACAATTTAAAAAATTATATGTAAACAAGGCTAACATAATCAAATTTTGGGCAGAAGGACTCATGACTCCCCCTTTTTCTGTTTTTTAAGAAGATTTTTAAAAGTATGATGAGCCTGTTCTACAATTGCTGACTGGTTGAATTGTAAGATATTCCTGTTTAATGTTGGATATTCCAATGCTGAAGAATAACCTGAGTAGAATGGGCAAGGTATCCAGGGCCATTATCAGTTTTACTTTTCTGAGGTCATCCTAAATGACTAAAGGCCTCAAGCCAATGGGCTAGTGTATTATTAGCAGATGCTCCTGTTAAGGCAGATGCATGTAGGGCACCAGAGTACGTATCAATATAAATATGAATGTATTTGAATTTTCCAAAGGGAGTGTAATGAGTGACATCTGTTTGACAAATTATTTGAGAACCTGGTCCTCAAGGATTAATTCCTGTAGATGGGGTGTTGAAGGGAGAGACCTGGTTCTTTTTGCTGACTCATGTAAAGAATTACATATCAGCAAATCTTGTAGTATGTAATCAGTTTATTTGTGGCCCAATCCCACGCAAGAGAACAGGACTGGGTAGCGTAGGGGGTGAAAGGCAAAGTTTCAGGGCAAAGCAGGGTGACAAAAGCAAGAGCAGCTGAAGAACAGGGTGGCAAGCCCCTGGGCAGCCTGAGGCCAGGTGGCCAGAGGCCCTGTGGCCCAAGAGCCAAGAGCACCCTGAGCCCCCAAAAAGAGAGAGAGTGAGTCCTTTGTTCTGAGGACTTATATAGTTGGTAGGATAGGAGGAAAAATGGCACATAGTGATTAACGGGTAAATGTGGTGCCAGCTTTCCGGGGGGAATGTGACTACCCAAACTTAGGTGTGTGTGGGGGGGGGTCTGTTAGCCTGAATCCTTATCTTGTTCCAGACCCCATTTGTTCATCTTGTTGTAAAACAAATATGTGACATGAGGCAGTTAATTAAAATCGGGGCTCTTTACAAAGTTATTTATGGGCTCTTTCTGTAAGCATCAGGGACTCCCTCGTAAAACAGATGGTGACCAGAGGTAGGCAATTAACCAAAGTTGTTTTATGGGCTCTTTCTTTGGGCACCAGAGACCCTCTCCCACATTCCAGGCCTTGGGATGAAAGCACAGTTTCAAGCCTTTCTTTCCCAGAGAGTGGAAACGCTACATAGAATTTCAAGGACTTCCCTCCTTTCTTGCCAACGTAGTGTTTCTTGTGATATTGGAACACCTGGCAATATTATCAGGCCAGGCTCAGGACTGCTGAGTTAGCATGTGAGACCTGTCTCCTTCCTCCTCCCTGCCTTGGTTTACTATTTATTCTACGTAATTGGTAAAAGGCGTTTCCTGGCAACCAGGGTGCTAAAAGCTGGCCAGTAACAGTATTGCTGTCTCAGAGTTCTTCCTAGGTTGTCCCCAGCCTCAGGGGTGCCTTGCTAAGGGCTTGGCAGTCAGGACATTCTTTAATAATTTGCTTAGCTTGGAAAGACAGGCCCCTTGCTGTTTCTGCAAGTTGCAATGGTTTTAAGCAGCAAGTTAATTGTCCTGTTGTTCTCAGGACCTGGTGGCTCCTAGGTTCAGAGTTTTCAAGGAAAGTGGGAAAGATGGGGGGGCGGTGCTCTGCTTAAATATGTTGTTGACAAAAATGGTTATGTGCCAAGGGCCTTTTGTGACTCGATTGACTAACAGTTCTCTTTGGGAGAATAGCCAGTTCTTCCCCAAGGAAACTATCAATGTTTACAAGTATTGAGTTAAAAAATGGTGCTTAGTTCCGTGGAGAAGGGCTACTTCTCCCTGGGAGACAGTATAGCTATATTTCATCTTTACAATAAAGGGTCACAGCTCCGGCATAAACAAGGAAGATTCATAATATTTCTTTAACACATCACACTCCCTTCCACTTATAGCATGCTTTAGATTGACAAATTTATGAACACATTCATAACGTTCAGAAACAGTTTTGTCTCCACTGGCCAATACACTTATTTTTTTCTGTTGTTAATTCTTATTGATTACTGCATTCTTTGAGTGTGCTCAAAAGTGAGCTGTCTCATTATCTAGTGCCCCTGACAACTTTAGGGAGGCTGGAGAAGAGGGAGGAAGGATGCTAAGCACCACATGCCTTGTTCCTAGGACTAAAGCAGTCCCTGGGCCTCCATAAGGAAGATTCAGAGTGGTTAAAAGACGCATTTTCTCATTATTTTTCTTCCTGTGCTTTTTACTGCCTGAGGGAAGTGAGATCTTTTTCCCTTCTTTAAACGATCAATTTGAATTCTTTCTGAATAGAATCCTTATGATGTAACAACATTAGAGATCTTATTCTATTTACCAGAGGTTTAGCAAAATATTTTGAGACAGGACTGCTCTTTTCAAAACAAAAATCTCACACACCACCTGGTGTTATTTCAACTTCTGCCCAACTTTTTCCTAGATAAGTCTAAAGATCCCTTATCAGGGAGAAATTCAGCAGCCCTAAAAAGCTGCCGAATTAGCTTAAAACATTGCTCTTGTTCCTTAGATAGCCCGTTCCCCATGGTGGAGGATTCGCAGAAACCTTTAAAGAAATTTTTTAACAAATAAAAGAAACTCTTTCTGAAATTCCTCCCACCGCAAGCATGGTGATTACAAAACCAGTCTCAATTTTGCTTTTTCTCCACCTGAACCTTTAAATCCTTAATGCAGGTGAATGGAGGGAAAAGGCAAAATGGAAGAGACACTAAGAGGCAACCTAAAAAAAAGAATTTGCTGAGATGCTTATAAATTGTCCTGTAACTAGATGATGTTTTAAAAGCTGATTAAAGGGAAAATCTGTGCTCTTTCTCCCAAGCCCAGATCTAGTTGGGGGTTGTGCTGTGGGGTTGGACTTGTGGGTGTTTTTGTAGTGTGCCTTGTGGCTCTTAACTGCTCAACCCATGCCCACGAGGTTGCAGCAAATACTTGGGAGAGAAGGCAAGGCTCCTGCTTACTAAAGAAGGTACAGTTGCAAAGCAGTAGCAAGAGAGGGTGACCTAGGAAGAAAATCCTTTTCCTCTGAAATCCAACACACTCTACGGCCTAACCGAAAACACTCAGTGTCATAGGCCCTTCCCTGGGCTGATGTGCACGTACTCCAACCAAGTTGGTGTGCTGTCCGCAACAACAACTCGTAGCCCTGAGTCCCTGTTCCTGGGTGCCAGCTGATGCAGACCCCAGCTCATTGTGGATGAGGCACGAGAAATTCTTACCGAGTCCTGTAGAGGAAAAGGGATAGCATGGCTTCTCTCTCAAAAGGAGAAAAAGCCTTGGCCCTTGCCTTGACCGGCCTTTATTTCTTTTCTGGGCACATTACATGATGGTCCTCATTTACTACGCACAGGTTTGATTTAGGTGGTTACCTTTTACAGAGAACAAAGGAGATGACACCACTAATCACATCAGAGAAGAAGGATATTTGCAAATGCAACAGGAAAAGTGATTTAACCGGTGAGTCTCCATACTGGGGAGTTTTAGTACAGACTTTAGGAAGTTACAGTAAGCACTTGCTGCCTACTGTAATTCAGGGGGAGAAAGTTTTAGCAAAAGCAAGTCTCAAAGCGGCCCAGGTACAATGCAGGCCTCATTTCCCACAGGAGAACCTATCCGTGGGCATGGGTCCTATGCATCTCCTAGTGGGAGCTAGGCCCATGCCATGGAGAATGGTCTCCTATACCAGAGCACCCAGTGGATAGCTACATACCACGTCAGAGCATCATCAACCTGCCCCTGAACAACTGATCCTCCATGGAGGACAGAGGTTGGTGGTAAATGGTCACAGCTAGTTGTTGCAACTGACTGGCCTGGGCAAATCCTTCCCATTGGTCTGCTAACAGCAACCAAGTCTCAATTACAAGAGGAGGGTATACTCACTCACTCAGCCCACATGAAAGGTGCACCTCCCATACCCTGCTTGGGTGATAAGGGAGGCTGTGCCACTGGACACTACAGGACACCTACTACATTAACCTACACTACCAAGATATGGAATTACAGTAGCTCTACCTAATACATAGAAACAAACACAGGGAGGCTGCCAAAATGAAGAGACATACATGGCTCTAATGAAAGAACAGATAAAAACTCCAGAAAAAGAGCTAAACAAAATGGGGATAAGCAATCTATCAGATGCAGAGTTCAAAACTCTGGTTATAAGGATGCTCAAGGAACTTAGTGAGGGCCTCAGCAACATAAAAATGATCCAGTCAGAAATGAAGGATTCACTAATTGAAATAAAGAACAATTTATAAGTAAACAACAGTAGAGTGAATTAAGCCAAGAATCAAATCAATGACTTGGAAAATAAGAAAGCAAAAAACAGCCATGCCAAACAACAAGAAGAAAAAAGAATCCAAAAAAAAATGAGTGTAGTAGAAGCAGCCTCTGGGACAACTTCAAGAGGTCCAACATTAACATCATAGGGGTGCCATAAGGAGAAGACAAAGAGCAAGAAATTGGAAATCTATTGGAAAAAATAATGAAAGAAAATTTCCCTAATTTGGCTAAGGAAATAGACATGCAAGTTCAGGAATCACAGAGAGTCCAAACCAAGCTGGACCAAAAGAAAACCACACCAAGACACATCATAATTAAAATGCCAGGGATTAAGGATAAAGACAGAATCTTACAAGGAGTGACCTACAAAGGAGTTCCCATAAGACTGTCAGCTAATTTCTCAAAAGAAACTTTGCAGGCAAAAAGGGGCTGGCAAGAAGTATTCAAAGTGATAAATGGCAAAGACCTACAACCAAGATGACTCTATCCAGCAAAGATATCATTTAGAATGGAAAGGCAGATAAAGTGCTTCCCAGACAAGGTAAAGCTAAAGGAATTCATCATCACCAAGCCATTATTACATGAAATGTTAAAGGGCCTTCTTTAAGAAAAAGAAGATCAAAACCATGAACATTAAAAGGCAACAAACTCACAACTACCAACAACTCAATCTAAAAAATAAAAACAAAGCCAAAAACAAAGCAAGCAAACAACCGGAACAGGAACAGAATCATAGGTGTGGGGATCATTTGCAGGGTTTTCTGCTGGGAGGGAGAAGGAGGAGAAAGGGGAAAGGGTGTAGGTATCAAGTAGCATAATTGGTAAAAACAAAATAGACAGGGAAATATTAAAAATAGTGCAGGAAAGGGAGAAGCCAAGGAACTTACATGCATAACCCATGGACATGAACTAGGATTGCTGGAGGGAAAGGGGTACCCAGTGGAGGGGGGCAAAGGGAAAAAATTGGGACAACTGTAATAGCATAATCAATAAAATATACTTGTGTGTGTGTGTGTGTGTGTGTATCATGATCAAGCCAGATGTATTACTGGGATTCAAGGTTAGCTCAATATTTGCCAATTGATTAACATCATATACCACATAGACAAAATGTAAGATAAAAAGTCATATGATTTTATCAATAAATACAAAAAAGCATTTGACAAAATTCAGCATCCATTTATGATAAAAACTCTGAGCACAGGTGGAACAGAGAAAACATACCTCTACAAAATAAAGGCCATATATGACAAACCCACAGCTAGCATCACACTCAACAGTAAAAAGTTAAAAGCTTTTTTCTGAAGATCAGGAACCAGAAAAGCATGTCCACTTTCACCACTTTTACTCAACATAGTATTGGAAGTTTTAGCCACAATAATTAGACAAGAAGAAGAAATAAAAAGCATAAAAATTGGAAAGGGAGAAGTAAAACTGTTATTATTTGGAGATGACATATTCTATATAGAGAGAAGCCTAATGATTCTACCAAAAAATAGAACTAATAAATAAATTCAGTGAAATACCAAGATACAAAATTAATATTCAGAAATTGGTTGCATTTTCATACACCAATAACAAACTATCACAAAGAGAAAGCAAGAAAACCTCATTAATAATTGCATCAAATAAAAACAAAATACTTAGGAATAAATTTAATCAAAGCTGTAAAATGCCTATATTCAGAAAATCATAAGACATTCAAGAAAAAATTGAAAAAAGATATAAAATAAATGGAAACATAGACTCTGCTCATGAACAGGAAAATTTAACATAGTTATTATGTCTATAATACCCAAAGCAATCTATATATTCAGTGCAATTCATTAAATTACCAATGGCATTTTTCACAGAACTAGAATAAATAATTCTAAAATTTATATGGAATCACATGAGACCCTGAATAGCCACAGCAATCTTGAGAACAGAGTTGGGGATATCACACTACCTGACATCAAACTATACTACAAGTACAAAATCAAAACATATGGCATTAACATAAAAACAGACATACAGATCAATGGAACAGAATAGAGAGCCCAGAAATAAACTCACACCTTTATAGTAAAGTAATCTATGACAAAGGAAGCAAAAATATATAATGGGCTAGTAAACGTCTCTTCAT
Source organism: Anoura caudifer (assembly GCA_004027475.1). Taxonomy (NCBI): domain Eukaryota; kingdom Metazoa; phylum Chordata; class Mammalia; order Chiroptera; family Phyllostomidae; genus Anoura; species Anoura caudifer. The sequence goes on from PVKU01001308.1 coordinate 23,128, forward strand.
TAAATGGTATTGGAAGTACTGGACAGATATATGCAAAAAAAAAAAAAAAGAAACCAGACCACTTTCTTATACAATATAAACATAAACTCAAAATGGATTAAAGACTTAAATACAAGACTCACAACTATAAAACTCCTACAATAAAACACAGGCAGTAAAGTCTTTAATATTGTTCTTATCATTTTTTTAGTGGGGGAGGGATATGTCTTCTAGGACAAGGGAAACAACAGAAAAAATAAATAAATGGTACTATATCAAATTAAAAGGCTTTTGCACAGCAAAGGAAACCATCAGCAAAATAAAAAGAGAATTCACCAAATGAGAGAAGATATTCACCAAGGATATATCCAATAAAGGGTTATTATCCAAAATTTATGAAGAACTCATACAACTCAATTTTTAATTGGATTTAAAATCCAATTAAAAATGAGCAGCCCTGACTAGTGTGGTTCAGTGGATTGAGCGCCAGCCTGAGAACCAAAGGATTGCCAGTTTGATTCCCAGTGAGGGCACATGCCTGGGCTTCGGGCCAGGTCCCTGGTGAGGGGTGTGTGAGAGGCAACCACACAGTGATGTTTCTCTCCCTCTCTTTCTCCCTCCATTCCCCTCTCAAAAATAAATAAATAAATAAAATCTTTTAACAAATGATCAAAGGATCTGAACAGACATTTCTCTATGTCCAAAGAGGACATACAGATGGCCAGTAGACACATGAAAATATGTTCAACATCACTAAACATCATTGAAATGCAAATTAAAACCACATTGAGATATCATCTCAGACCTGTCAGAATGGCTATCATTAATAAATTAGCAACTAGTGTTGGTGAGGATGTGGAGAAAAGGGAACCCTCATGCACTCTTGGCAGGAATGCAATTGGTGCAGACACTATGTAAAATAGTATGAAGTTTCCTCAAAAAAGTAAAAGTAGTACTATGTTATGATCCAGCAATTCAACTTCTGGGTATTTATTCAAAGAAATCCAAAACATTGATAAAAAAAAGATATACGCATCCCTATATTCACTGCAGCATCATTTACATAGCCAATATATGGAAGCAACCTAAATGTCCATCAGTAGGTGACTGGAAAAGGAACAAGTAGTACATACACACAACGGAATAATACTAGGCCATAAAAAAGAATGAAATCTTGCCATTTGCAACTGCATAGATGGACGTAGAGGCTTTTGTGCTGAGTGAAATAATTAAGGCAGAGAAAGATAAGTAGCATAAGATTTCACTTTATGTGGAATCTAAAACAGAAAATAAATAAACAAAGAAAACAGAAACAAACTCACAGATGTAGACAACAAACTGAGGGATGCCAGATGGGAAAGTGGTTGGGGAGATAGACGAAAAAAGGAGGGATTAAGGTGTATCAATTACCAGATATACTCGTAAAACAGTCATAGAAATGTAAAATACAGCACAGGGAATACAGCCAGTAATATTGTAATAACTATAATGGTGTCAAATGGTTACTAGAATTAATGAAAATGATCAACTCATAATTTATGTAAATGTCTAATCACTACATTGTACACTTGCAACTTAATGTCAATACAATCAAAAAATGAAAAATATTAAATGGTAGAAAAATCAATAAAATACTAAATATATCATACAATCCAGAAAATAACACACTATTCTATTACCTGATGCTCCTGTGTTTTAGCTGCACATTTTTGTTTATACAATGATTTTGTAATATCATTTTCTGTAGAGAAAGTGGAAAGTTAAATTAGATTTCCTCTAACACAGTTAACTGAAATGTATTTTTAATGTACTTGTTTTAGAGAAGTCACTTTAGCTTCATAACACATTATTTGTAATAACTGAATGTATATGGTTTTGTCAAGTTCACGGTAAACCTCTACAGTGCACTGTAATTGTACATACTACGTTACCGAGTGTACACCTGTCAGCAGAACTTCTGCTTTGAATAGGCATCAGCAAAACTGCCTGCTTACAGTTTCACATGATCAACGAGGAGAAAAAGTTTTCAGACTCACTTCTCTCTTTGCACACTCTAGGCTCTGAACATATTAAATTTTGTTTCTCCTCTGTTACTTACTGTAGGGGAAAGACAATTAAAAGAAAATCCCCCAAACCAGAAAACCTCTCCACAAAGGCCGTAAAGACAAAAAATACTTTTAATATTAAATAAGCATTAAACCAGAATGTGATACTTATAACAGGCAATCCACTAAGAGCTTGCAAAGACAGAAGTAAATCTCACCCTTTTCTATAACCAAACACAAGTCATTACATGAATGTTTTCAAGATAGACAATAATTAGTCCTCAAGTAAGAGGATTTGACAGCACCATTTGTCACACATAGTTCATCCTAGATTTACCTGGTAGTTGGAGTTACCATCTCTGTTAGCTGATTGGCTTCATCCAGAGGGAAAAAAAATCTTCTCATATCTTTATGACAGGAGATAGTTTTGCAACTTGGAGCAAGGCACCCAGGGAAGACGACCCCCCATAGAAACTGAGGTACAGTGCTTGCTGACATTTATAGGTTCTTGAGATATTCCTGGGTCATAAAGCTGGCAAACGACTAAAAATGTTCATGCATGTTTCAAAAAGACAAAAGTTACAATGAGAAGTTTTCTAAAGTAAACACTCCCAAGGAAAAAGAAAAAAGTCTCTTCCCTTATTTTCAACAAGGGAGAATTAAGCCTCTTCTTTTTGTACTTATATTTGTCTTTATACCACATATTCTAGTGATTGCTAGAAAAATCTCTAGTCCTGTTCTTTTGGGTGATAATGCCCAGGTGGTCAGCCTGGGGAGTATTTCTAGGAACAATTCCTCAGGGTATTTAGTTCCCTCAACACAATGTTGTCCATTTCACTCCAGCCCTCTCATTACCCAGGCACACAAACACTCCAGGAGGAAATATGGACAGGGCGTGGAGAGATTGCTGGGTCAGGAGAGTGAGCAAGCCTAGCTCCACCCTGTACCAAAACATCACTGTCTTCTCTAAAAAATTGTCCTGCTTATAAGCCAACCCTACCTTACAGATTTCTCTCACATATTTGATGTTTTCTCAGTTTACAGAATGCTTCTCTGTAATTCACTTCATTCAGGAACCACCTCAAACTCTAAATATATTTATAAATATTGCAATTATGAGTAAGCATTGTTTCCCATTGGAACTCCCACACCTGAGTTACACCAACATATATGATCTAGCAATCTGATTTAAATATATATCCAAATGTTACAAAATAGATGAGGAGTTTGCTGAATAATATATAACAAAAGGATGGTCTAATCAAAACATATAGAAAAATCCAAAAGAATGTTATTATCTCATCCCATACATGGACCTAAAAAAATTCTCATTTAAACAAGATATCCAGTTAGAAATATTTTGGTTATTATTGGGACTGACTAGCTTTACACAAAAGAAAGAATAAGTTAAGAAAAACTGAGAACCTCTCTTCAAGAATAAAAGACAAGGAGAAGGGACAAAGAGAGAAGACAAGAGTGTGTGCTGTCATAAAAGCACAGGAGACAAGAGATTTCCAAACAGAAGGCAGTCAATGTCATTGACTACTACGGATTTATGGGCACTAAGAAGATCTCTATGATTTAAAATGAGCACTAAGAAAATTAATTTGATTTGAAAAATAATAAAATTTAAGAATGATCATTAGTATGTAAATTCAATAAAATTCTGAAGCAACAACCAAATCTCAGGAAACTAAAGACAGACAAAGAAATAGAAGTGAAATACATATTACTTAAGAAATTTTGCAATAAAATACATTCAACAGCTACGTACGTGATCAAAGTCTTGTTTCTAAGATAGAGAGCTGTGTCTTCTTACGGGAGAGGGAAAGGAGTCAACTTGGCTGGGAAGGGGAGATGCAGCTGCCAAAGAAAGCAAAGTATTTGATCAAGGAAGCCCTGTGAGATGACAAAAAAATAATGTCAATAATATTAATGATGAAACTTCTAAAATATTCATGCACACTTCAAAAAGACAAAGAAAGAACTAGAAACTTTCTAAAGTAAATACTCCAAAAAAAGGAAAGAGAAGTTTCTTCCCTTATTTTCAACAGAGAAATTAAGCCTCTTATTGTGACACCAGTGACTGTTTTTGAACAATCTCATGTCTTTTCAATTCTAAATAAATCATTTTCTGGAGACCACTGCATTTTCAAATTTCCATTTCAATATTTTGAAAGCATTTCATAAACAACCAAAGCAAAGCAATCCTACCAGAGTAATACTCTCACTGTAAATACTTAAGAACAGTTAGACAAAATATGTAACAACTATTTTTCAGAAATGATACTATATAGAGAAAATCTTAAAGATTCCACCAAAAAACTACAAAACTGGTAAACGAATTCTGTAAGGTAATGAAATACAAAATAAATGTTGGGAACCATCCTGCCTGGTTTCGGGAACTGTAGCCTCAACAACAGCTGAGAAGGTCCCATGGCTAGGGCTAAGTAAAGAGACCTTGGGACCATAAGCCACTAAGGAGACAAACCTTACCCTCCCAGTAGGGGCGCAGCCTCTGCCCCCTTTACTTCACCCTGCTTGGCCCCTGGAGGATGGCTGTATAGTCAATGATGGGTACGTTTCCTCAAGGAAGGAACAGCGATGATAGGCGCAGTCACTAAGGGGCCATCAGGGAAGGACTTAGGGGACTACAAAGAAGGGGCAAAAAAGACCCTCACCCCTCAGCTTTGTCATAGCCTGAGTCCTCATTCTCTCTGTAAAAAGTCTCCTAATCTCTTGGCTGCCTTGCTTCCCCCGCCTGACTCAGGCCTGAAACAATGCCAGAGGCGGGTGCAGCCTTGTGCTAGAACAGGTGGTTTCCAGGGGCAATCAAGCCTGAGAAAGAATGCATTAAATCCTGTCAAACCTGCTTTGTTAAGAATGCCCTCACCCTAGCTGGTGTAGCTCAGTGGATTGTTTTACAGCACAGGCTGTAAAACAAAAGGTCACTAGTTTGATTCCTAATCAGGGCACATGCCTGAGTCTCAGGCCAGGTCCCCAGTGGGGGCCATGTGAGAAGCAACCATACAGTGATGTTCCTCTCCCTCCCTTCCCCTCTCTCTAAAAATCTTTTTTAAAAAAATGCCTCAAGTTAATGTATATTAAATGTTTAGGGTCCAAGCACAAAATGAGTTTGTTTCCCCAGGCTTTATGGCCGATTGGCATCACTCTGTCTACCAGATTCTGACTCAAAAGGACCCTGGTGATCCCAGAAATGTTATCTGTAAACCATATCTCCTTTCTTTGATATGGATCCCTATGCAAACTAAACTCAATTAAAAAAAGCCCAAGGAAAAAGGTTCTCCGGGCTCTTCTCCTCTGAGAGATTAGCCAGCCTTTTCTCCCCAAGCAGATCATGTCTTGGCAGTCTTATTCCACCCATGATTCCAGGAGACACTGCGGGATAGGGTACCCCCCAAATAAATATTCAGAAATCAGTTGCATTTTACACACTAATAGTGAACTATCAAAAAGAGAAATTAGGAAAACAATCCCACATACAATTGCATCAAAGCAATAAAATACCTAGAAATAAATCTAACAAAAGAGGTAAAAGATCTGTACTCAAAAACCTATAATACATTGAAGAAGATACAAATAAATAGAAGTATATACAGTGTTCATGGATAGGAAGAATTAGCATCATTAAAATGCCCATACTACCCAAAGCAATCTACAGATACAATGCAATTCTAATCAAAACACCAATGATTTTTTAACAAAAATAGAACAAATAATTTAAAAATATGAATAAACAAAAGACCCCAAGTAGCCACAGCAATCTTGAAAAAAAAAAAAAAAGAAAACAAAGTTGGAGGTATCACACTACCTGATATCATCTCTACTACAAGGCCATAGTAATCAAAACAGTGTGGTACTGACATAAATACAGACATATAGGTCAATGGAATAAAATATAGCTCCCAGAAATAAGCCTACACCTATATATCAATTATTACTTGACAAAAAAAAAGGAAGAACATACAATGGGGTAAAGACAATCTATTTAAGAGATGACATTGGGAAAATTTGGACAGATACATGCAAAAAAATGCAACTAGACCACCTTCTACTCCATATACCAAAAAACACTCAAGGTGTATTAAAGACCTAAAAATGTAAGACTTGAAACCACAAAAATCCTAGAAGAAAATATAGGCAGTAAAATCTTCGACATTGCTCTTAGCAGCATTTTTTTCTGATATATCTCCTCAGGCAAGGAAAACAAAAGAAAAATAAACAAATGGAACTACTTCAGACTAGAAAGTTTTTGCACAGCAAAGGAAATCTTCAACAAAGCAAAAAGGCAACTTACTGAATGGGAGAAGATATTTGCCAATGATACATCTGACAAGGAATTCATACCCAGAATTTATAAAGAACTGAGCTAACTCAACAGCAAAAAAAAAGGCAAACAATTCAATTAAAAGGTGGGCAGAGGACCTGAAGAGACAAATCTCCCTGAAGAGGACACACAGATGGCCAATGGACATATGAAAAAATGTTCAACATCATTGATCATCAGTAAAATGCAAATTGAATCCACAATGATATGTTACCTCACACCTGTCAGAACGACTATCATCAATTAATCTACAAACAAGTGACGGCAAGGATGTGAAGAAAAGAGAACTCTTGTGCACTGCTGGGGGAAATGCAGATTGGTGTAGCCACTGTGGAAAACAGTGTGGAGGCTCCTCAAAAAATTAAAATGAAACTGCCCTATGCCCCAGCAATTCCACTTCCAAGTATATATTCTAAAAAGCCCAAAACACTAATTCAAAAGAAATATGCACCCCATGTTTACTGCAGCATTGTTTACAATAGCCAAGATAGGGAGCAACCCAAGCACCCATCAACAGAGGAGTGAATAAAAAACTGCTGGTACATGTACACACTGAAATATTACTCGGCCATAAAAAGAATGAAACTTTTCCCATTTGTGAAAGTACGGATGGACCTAGAAGGTATTATACTAAGTGAAACAAATCGGTCAGAAAAAGACAAATACCATGTGATTTCCCTTATATGTGGAATCAAAAGAACAAACTAAAGAAACAAGCCAAATTGAAACAGTCTCATAGATACAGAGATCAGACTGATGGTTGCCAGAGGGGAAGGGGGGTGGGGGACTGGGTGAAAACACTGAAGGGATTGAGAAGTGCGGATTGGTAGTTATTAAGTATTCATCACAGGGATTTAAAGTACAGCATAGAAAATACAGTCAATAATACTGTAATGATTGTGTATGTTGCCAGGTGGGTACTTGGAATATCAGGGAAAACTCTGTAAAGTACGTGATTGTCACTGTGCTGTACGTTTGAAACCAATACAAAATGATGTTGAAGTAAAGTGTAATTAAGAAACACAATTTAAAAATACTTTTATGATAATAATGAAAGAAAATTGATCTAATTTTTTAAATGGATAGAAGATTTAAACTAATTCATCTTAAATGATCTATGAACAGGCAATAAGCACTTGAAAATTTGCTCAATATTACTAGTCATCACAGAAATGCCAATTAAATTAATAATGAGAAAATTTCACCCCTACATCTTTTTTTATTGACAATAACAAATGTTGGTAAAATGTGGATCAACTAGACCTTTCATATATTCATTGATGGGACTGTAAAATGGTTCAATTTCATTTGGAGAACAATTTGACTCTTCTTAAAACTTCAACTTACACTTACTTTATTCTCACGAAATTTCCTGTTAGTCATTTACCCAAAATAACAAAAAACTTGCTCACAAAAAGATTCCTACATGAGTGTTCATCAAAGCTTTATTTATGTATAACAATTAAAATGAAATAACCCAAAAGCTCACCAACTAGTAAATGAATAAATAAGGTGTGGTCAATTCATGCAGTGGAATACTACTCAGCAATTAAAAGAAATGAACTCTTTTATACCCAACAATGAGGATGAATCTTTATATAAAAGCATATCATAGTCAAGAGTCATCTACAGACATAGAAATCAGATCAGTGGTGGCTGGGGTGGGAGAGAGGATGTTGAGGTAGGTGAAGTGAAAATGGGCCAAAAGGAAGTTTTGAGGGTGCTGAGAACATTCTAACTCTTAAAGTGGTAGTGTCACAGATATATGCATCTGTCAAAACTAACTGAACTTTGTACTTTAAATGACTGCATTTTATTCTGTGTAAATTAAACCTCATTAAAGTTTATTCTTTTAAAAATGCAATTCAAACTCTATTTTTTTTTTTTTGCAGAAAATCTTTTCCAAAATTAACCATGCATGCTATAGCCAGCAGCCTTTTGTGGGACTCTCGGCACCGTAGACCTCTGCCTTTTAGTTCATTGCTATGAGAGGGCTTACGGGAAAATCAAACACAGCTCTGTTCTGTTCACTCTTGCATTCCTGCATATCTGGTCATTTATCATTGGATTAGTCCGATTTCGTACCCTTGATTCAATTCAGTTTATTAGAGGACCATTTAATTATTGCAACCACTGATTTCCTTTATTGGAGATATTGAGAAATTCAAGATTTAAAACCCACAAAATCGTGGCTTCTCTGATTTTGATAATTATTTCAGGAGTGCAAACATGATTAATACCCATTAGAACTTAGAAAATTGCCACTTCCTCGGTTTGACTTAAAAATGAACTCTGAGTGAGAGCTTCTCCCTCTCCTTGGGGGTCCCGGGAACACCTCCATGGGGAATGAGGCTCCAAAGGAAGCTGTGAAAGTCCCCGCCAACAAATCGTTGCTTTGAGAAAAGAAATCGTAACCTAGTGTGAACTGGCTATTAATCTCTTTCAGCACCCACTTCTCAAAAGCTTCATGAGTGAAATTCAGCAATGTGTGACGGCCTTAAATTCTAGAAGGAGTTCATTTTTCTAGCACAAAAGGAAGAGGAAGTGTTTCTGCTTCAGTTAGACAGCCTTTAGCCAGTCCCTTTTTTTCTGCCCGTTCATGGACAAGGACACACCGGGGGACTGGAAGTGTTTCCCTGGGAACCGTCAGTGCTGTGTTGCTCTGCCACCAAGAGCGTAGGCACTATTTGGGGCTTTTCCCCTTCTCTAGAATAAATAGATGCAGCTAGCCTCGATGCTTTGAAACGAAGTCAAATAAATGAATCTCAGCCTCATGTAGAAAAGTCATAAAAATGAACTTGGGTCTTCCTAAAAGAAAGCCATTTGGATGGAACTGGAGAGCATTATGCTAAGTGGAGTAAGCCAGGCAGTGAAAGACAAACACCATATGATCTCACCTACAAGTAGAAACTAATCAACAAAACAAACAAGCAAGCAAAATATAACCAGAGACACGGAAATAAAAAACAAACTGACAGTAAACAGAGGGAATGGTACAAGGGGGAAAGAAGGGGGAAGGCTGTCAAGGAACATGTATAAAGGACCCATGGACAAAGTCAAAGGGGGCGGGGGCGAGGACAATAGCCCCATGGGTGGAAGGTGGGGATGGGTGGGGCAGGGGAAAGTGGTGGCTAGAAAATGGAGGTAACTGTACTTAAATAACCATTAAAAAATTATAAATTAATTAATTAATTAAATAAAGCTGTCTTAATTCAGTGCATCTTACCCAGATCTACCAGTCCTTAAGATGAATTTCAAACTGGCTGTCTTTATTCGCATTTTAGTTTAGCATAGTCTCTCAAGTAATGTCTCTTGATGCACTTTCCTTTGCAGAGGTTGTGGATATATATTCTTGGGTGCCCCTGCTTTAAGGCTGAACACTACTGGGCATCTTCAAATTTACTACATGATAAAAGTCTTAGAACATTGAAATTGACCACCATAAACAAAATGAATATGCAAACAAACAAACAAAACCAAGGCTTGACACATACCACTCTTAGCCCAAATTCGTAAAAGAAATATATTAATGCTTATCTACTTTCCTTCTTTATTTGAGAGTATGAAAATTTAAGAGAAACAAAGGATGGTTGATTGCATCAACATAGGTCAGAAAAAAAGATGATGTAACTCCATCTCAAGCCATTAAGCACTAAATGAGTTCAGAAAGCTCTCTGTACTCAGGGCAGTCTGAAGAACTGGGAGAATAACCAGAACACAGTAAGAAACACATCTCCTTGATTTGGGAAAGACAGACAGGAAGCAGAGATGGAGAAGAAAGGTTTGCATACAGAAAAGCGGGAAGCAGCAGCAGCAGAGTTGGAGACAAATTATTCAGCAAATAGTCCCTATTACATCATGTCTCCAGCATTTGAATATAATGGATAGTAGGATTTTGTAAACATATGCATGTATCTGTCTACTTAAACGTATAGGTAATGGGGGTACAATGTCTACAAACTATCCATTTACATAATCATTCAGAAAATCTCTTTTGAGGACTTGCTTTGTGCCTAGCCCTGGGTTCATGCCCCACAGCAGCTATGCTTCTCTCAAGGTTCTTAGAATTTATAGAGGAAGCCAAGCAAAGAGTAAATACGATTTTCTAAGTGTTCCCATGTAAATATGCACATAGTGTTGTGGAAGCATGTAGGAATAGCACCTTAACTGCACTGGAAATGGAAAGTCGGTGGGGGCTTCCCATGAGCTGGCTCCTCACCTGAGATCTAGAAGTCAGATCAGACATAGCCAAATAATGAAGAGAGTAAGGAAAGTATCTAGGCAAAGGAATAGTAAATATTTGGTATCTGGGGCCATGTGGTCTCTGTTTGAACTACTCACCTCTGAGGCTTTACACAAAAGCAGCCACAAACAATACAAACAAATTAGTGTGGTTGTGTTCTAGTAAAAGTTTATTTACAAAAACAGGGTCATGGTTTGCCAGCCTCTGAACCTGGGAATTCAGTAAGTATGGAGCATAGAATGGGGAATGAAGAAGGAAAAATGGCAGATTGGGCTAGAAGATCGGATAGGTTAAGATCAGATAATTAAGGACCTTGAATAGCATGCCACGGAGTTTGTACATTACCCTCAAGGTTCTGAGGAGTGATGTGGTCAGGACTGTGTTTTAGGATGACCCCCCTTGCTACAGCTAGAAATATGGATAGGAAGAGTATGGAGGTCAGAGGACGAGGAATCCATTGAGAAGTCTGTATTCTGATCCTCATGAAAGATGGTGACATGAACTGAAGTAGCCTAGAAGAGATGGAAAGAGAGGAAGAGACTGGAGAACAAGGAGGTAACTGATAGGAGAAGATAACTGAGTGATATGGGGAAATGGAAAGGAACACTGTGTGACTCTATGTGCTGTGACTTTTCTAAAATAAAAAGTACTATTAAATTTCAATAAGAATATAGATTTAAGTATTTATTCCAGTATTTTAACACTATAATCTTAGTTTTCTAACATTACTTCCCTGTGTTTCTCTGAACATTGCTTTTACCTGCTAACTTGAGACATCTGACTCCCTCCAAATCTTATAAAACTTTACATGTCCTCACAACCCAGCACAGTCAGCTGTCCAGATGGTGGCTGCCCAGTTTTTGCCACTGCTCTGCTCTGCATCCCCTCTGCTGGGCACTGCTACCAGTTCTGCTGGGACCACTGCTCTCACCAGGCTTGGCCACTTCTACTTGCACCATTGCCACTCCTCCTGGTCCTAGTGGTGCCAAAGCCAAGCCATGTTACTTACAAAAGTAGAAAGAATCTGCATTTCCATGTACGTCCCCCGCTTTGTCAGCTGGACACCACAGCAGTGCTGTCCATGACCAGAATCTCAAAAGAGTTCACTCAGTCACCACCTGCAGCCCACTCCTCCATAAAGCTTAGACAAACATGTACCTTGTGTTACAGAAGAAGGTTGACACTATACTTATCACACACACACACACCCCATGTTAGCAAACTCCCTGAGTCAAGATTCTCCCGTCCAAAAGCCTCATGCATCCATCACAAAAACTAACTCGCAGGATTCCTGAGAGATGATCAGAAGTGCCTGAACTCCCAGCTTCAGCTGGATTCCCTGGCCTCCTTCAACTTTACAAACACAGGTTCCTTGTCTGGAATGCACTTCCCCTCCCTTCCTCCTCTCTCCTATTGAACTCTTCCAGGACTCAGCTTAGGCACCATCTTTTTGGGAAACCTTCCTTAACCCCTCCTCAGGCTGGTAAGGGCACCCTTCAAGATCTTTTCAAAACTATCTGTGCACAACTCTACACTTCCACTCCGAGTTATGTTGTAATTATTGTGTATCACTTATCTCCCTATCTAAATTATAAGCTCCTAACTGCCTAGCAGGACTTGGGATATAGTAAACTCTCAGCAAATCCCTATGGAAAAAAACAGGTCTAATTATGAATTGTAAAATGTGTTTAGCCTTTAGAAATCTTTATTGGCCAGATGAGACTGCTATGTTCCTCGGCACGGAGAGCGAAGACACATCCCTACATAGAGTGACCAGGCTCACGGCTCGCCCCCCATTAGTGCCAACTCACATTTCTTCTGTCTCTTAGGGTTTCATGAACAAGAACTGGAGCTCATGATATTATGAAAAAAGAGTAATTCCTCCCTGGTCTAGAAAGGAGTATGAGGGAATGGAAGTATTTTCTACCCTAAGTTCTCAGAAAATTAGTGTTCTCTCACATGGGGATAGAATTAAGCAACATATCAGCAACAAGAAAGATAAAAGAGTACCTAGGAATAAACTTAACTGAGGTAAAAGATCTGTATTTGGAAAACTCCAGAACACTGAAAAAAGAAATTAAAGGAAGATACAAATAAATGGAAGCATATACCAAGTTCATGGGTAGGAAGAATTAGCATCATGAAAATGTCCATACTACCCAAAGCAAACTATAGATTCAATGCAATCCCTATTAGAATACCAATGACATAATTCACATATTTAGAACAAATACTTCAAAAATTTATATGGAACCAAAGATGATACTGAATAGCCCCAGCAATCTTGAGGAAGAAGAATAAAGTAGGAGAATTCACAATACCTGATATCAAACTCTATTACAAGGCCACTGTAATCAAAACAGTCTGGTACTGGCATAAGAACAGACATATAGATCAATAGAACAGAGTAGAGAACTCAGAAATAAACCAGGTCTCTAGGGTCAATTTAATATTCAACAAAGGGGGAAGAAGCATAGAATGGAGTAAAAATAGCCTTTTCAATAAACGGTGCTAGGAGACCTGGACAGCTACATGCAAAAAAAAAAAAAAAAAAAAGAAAGAAAAAAGAAACTAGACCACCAACTTACACCATACACAAAAATAAACTCAAGATGGATAAAAGACTTAAATATAAGTTGTGACACCATAAAAGTCCTAGAGGAGAACACAGGCAGGAAAATTTCAGATATTCCACACAGCAACATCTTCACTGATATATCTCCTAGGTCAAGGGAAATAAAGGAAAGAACAAACAAATGGGACTACATCAGCCCTGGCAGGTGTGGCTCAGTGGATTGAGCACTGGCCTGAGAACCAAAGAGTCACCAGTTTGATTCCCAGTCCAGGATACTCGATTGCAGGCCAGGTCCCCAGTAGAGGGGTGCACAAGAGGCAACCACACATTGATGTCTGTTTCTCCTTCCCTTCCCCTCTCTAAAAATAAATAACAACTTAAAAAAATAAACAAATGGAACTACATCAAACTAAAAAGCTTCTGCTCAGCTAAAGAAAACACCATCAAAATGAAAGAGGAACCAACTGTATGGGAAAACATATTTGCTAATGATACCTTGGACAAGGGTTTGATCTCCAAAATGTATCAAGAACTCATACAGCTCAAAACCAGGAAAACAAACAATCCAATTAAAAAATGGGCAAGTGACCCAACAGGCACTTCTCCGAGGTCATACAGAGGGCCCAGAGGCATATGAAAGGCTACTCAACATCACTAGCCATCAGAGAGATGCAAATTAAAACCACAGTGAGATACCACCTCACCCTGGTCAGAATGGCCATCATAAACAAGTCAACAAACAACAAGTGCTGGCAAGGATGTGGAGAAAAGAGAATCCTAGTACACCATTGTTGGGAATGCAGACTGGTGCAGCCACTGTGGAAACAGTATGGAATTTCCTTAGAAAACTGAAAATGGAACTGCCCTTTGATCCAGCAATTCCACTGCTGGGATTATACTCTAAGAATCCTGAACCACCAATTCAAAAGAATGTATATGCACACCTATGTTCATAGGAGTGTTACTTACAATACCCCAGTGCTGGAAACATTCTAAATGCCCATCAGTGAATGAGTGGATCAAAAAACTATGGAACATTTACACAAAAGAGTTCTATGCAGCAGAAAGATAGAAGGAACTCCTACCTTGCACAACAGCATAGATGGAACTGGAGAGTATTATGCCAAGTTAATAAGCCAGGAGGTGAAAGACAGATACCATATGATTTCACCTGCAACAGGAACCTAATGAACAAAACAAACAAATAAGCAAAAGAGAACCACAGACATGGAAACAAGGAACAGACTGACAGTGACCAGAGGGGAGGGTGGAGGGGGAAAAGGAGGGGAAGAAGAGGAAGAGTCTAGTCAAGGAACATGTATGGACGACCCATGGACATGGACAACAGGGTAGGGATCGACTGTGAGGGAAAGGGGTAGGGTGGGGGGCAGGGAGAGCAACGGGCAAAAAATTGGGACAACTGTAATAGAACAGTGAAATTTTTTTAAAAAAATTTAAAGAACACCATACGCATACCCTCAACAACTAAGAAGACACGGGAAATTTCTTCCTTCCTAATTTGTTAGTAAATGAACAGATTATGCTTTTTATAAGACTTGTGGAATGCCTTTCTTGCTAATAAAATCAACCCGGGAACTCTTTATTAAAAAAAAAGAATTATGCAACATATCAGTAAACTGTGAGTTGCCTCTTCCATGCTGTTTCTTACATACTTTAAAACTTGTACAATTTGTTTCCTAGTAATTTATCTTGCCCATTGCAAAGAAGAACCATATGGAAGAATATTCTCAATAAGAGAGGATGTAGTTTTACTAATTTTCTAGTGAATTTTAATGCAACAGAAAGAAAGTTCTCAGCCTATAAGTTTGCATATACAAACAGGAAAAAATGGCACAGAAAAACATTTAGTCACAAAGGAAGATTTTGATAGTAATGTACACTCCAGGATTTCCAGTGTGTTATCCTTAGCATGTGGTAGCTTTGTCACCTTTTTAGGTTGGTGTCTACATCTTTAGCCAATATAAATATATTAGATACTTCTATATATTAGATCCTGATTCAGCTTGCCTTGGAATTTTGACTTGAAGTTTAGTCCTTTTCCCTACTTGAGAATAAGAAAGCAAGGTCTGGGACACCTTCCACCTTCAACAAGGAGACGACACAAAGTGGGTTATTATAAACAAAGAGCGAGACAGGATTTCTTACTTTTCTTTTTAAAGTTACGGACAGTTGTGCCTGACTTTAGTAGTTTCTACTTTCTTTCTTTCTTTTTTTTTTTTTTTTAGGTCCTTCTAACTTTTTTATAATACTTATGTAGTGAGATGAATTTCTTTTTCTTACCTAGGAAACTATGTCTGCTTCAGTTCTAAATGAGAGCCTTGCTGAGTAGTATAATCTTAATTGTAGGTATCTGCTTTTCATTACATTGAATATTGGGCCAATACTTTCTGGCCTGCATAGTTTCTGTTGAGAAATCAGCTTCTGTCTTATGGGAGCTCCCTGGTACATATTTAATTTCTTGTGTCTTACTACTTTTAAGATCCTTTTTTGTCTTTCACCTTTGCCATTTTAATTACAATATGTGTTGATGTAAGCCTCTTTGGATACACCTTGTTTGGGG